>OU015539.1:7265815-7500815 GCA_907165065.1 Caprimulgus europaeus | reverse complement strand
TTAAATCTGCTAAAGATGTTGAGAACTGCTTGTTTAAAATATGTTGAATTGCAAGATTAATAATGACGTATTTCTAAGGTAGAACACTAATTGCAAATTACAAGTCAAGAAGTGTTAAAAATAATCACATTTAGTTGGCATTTGATAAAATAGCACTTAGTATGAAAAATGTATGAACAAATCTAAATTACATAAATCAGATGGGATTTCACCCTTAAACCAATGGGAGATGTGCCATTTACTTCAACAGGGTCAGAATTACACCCTGAAAATGCGGGACACAGTCTTACTAGCAAGCATGGGAATAACATCATTCACTACCTCAGTGCGAATGTCACGTGCATACTTGCACAATTATACTTTTTACATGAGGTATAGTTCTCTTAAAATTTTAATATTTTAAACACTAACAAAATAAAGATGAGGTGCAAGAAGTTGAAATCTGTTTACGTAAAAAGGAAAGATATACAGCTTACTAGTTTTGAAACAGCCCCTCAATTCTTTAAAATTATGAAAAACATGTCTATCTGAAACTAATGTAACAGAAAATGCAACTGGTGAAAATAACGTCTGCATTAAAAATACAAAAGCCAAGTGTAACACTTTTATAAAACATTTTACTTCCGATTGAGACTTCTGGTTAATACACGACCCTAAAAACAGTTATTTTTACTAAAAATGAGCTTTCCAAAACAACCATTCCAGAGTACATTCTCCTTTACAGGAAAGGTTTTTTTTACCAGGTTTAATCAACACTCTCTGTATACCTGAGTTTGTTTACTATTAATTTTCTTTTATACTGTGTACGTACACTTGTTTCCTGTCTTTTAATTTTTATCTAACTCTTTGACTTAGAAAGTATTGAAAAGTGACTATTTATGAATGGACTGTGACTTTGGAACATGGGCTGTGTTTGTTTTGAGTATACAAAGCTGGGCTTTGACCCACAGCATTTTGTTTCTCCTCGGTTAAATAAGGAAGAGAGGAGTATGACTCACGACTAAGAGTAGATAATTCTCCCCAGCATAATGAATGCCTTTGTCATAAAGTGCTTACTCAGCAAACCTAACCTCTGCTCTTCACTGTTTTAAGCAGAATCCGAAGATTCATTTTCCAATTTATTGTACTTTTGCTACTTCTCATTTTATAACCTGAAATCCATGTCTCTACTTGTCCTATAATTTGACTCAGAAACTGACAGTTTGCACTGTGACTGCTGCCAGCTGAGCTCTGAGAGTCACTCAGTATGCATCACCAAGAGCCAACAGTCATTATCCTTCCCCGTTCCTGATATCGCTGCCCTTGGTGGCAACAGTGTCAGAACTATTCCTGAGTATCAGCCTCCCATATCACAGCATGTTGAGTGCCTTATATTCAGATTTCTTTTTACCTTATTGCTAAAAGTACATGATATAAAAGCAGCATTCAGTACACTCCAAGTTAGACGTTGGAATTTGATCCTGGGTCAGAAAAGGAAAAAAAGTAGAAGAGACACCTTTTCCATAGTAGTGGAAGTTCTACTTTCTTCACTGAGCTTTCAGTTCCAAAGACTTGTAGGATTTTGTTAGCAGGGACAAGGGCACAAGAAGGTGGTAGGGGAGACTGAATGCTCTTGGGAGTATTCCTGAGCGAGGCGGCAAAGGCAGCAGTCAAGACCTTAGCAGGAATTAATGCTGGCTCAGCGTCAATAACGCACATTGGCTCATTGGCAGGTGTTAATGTGCTCAGAGAGAGTCTGCTAACAGCCCATGACCTGAAGGAACTCTCTAATCAGAAGGAAGTGAAGCAAGATTGATTCAAAGTAGGACAAAATCTCTTCTCTGCTCAGCACACCTCTGAACCATTCCCATACAAGGGAGTGACTGTTTTGAAATATTTGAAGGTCAGGTTCATGCACTTCTTTGTCAGCTCTCGTTTCTCTTTTGTGCTACCTCTTCTGGTGGGTTTTCCATAGGAAGGGAAGATCTAGCACCAAATTGGATTAACCCATAATTGATGAGTCTATTGATTAGCAATATATTCAAGCATTACTTTATTGGGTTAAACAAGTACAGAATAGCCAAGATAAAATATTAAACTCTAGGGAAAGGATGATAAATAAAGAACTACTGTCAATGCTTCCAGCTTGGAAAAAAAGAAAAAGAAAAGAATTACAAACCCACTGGGCAAAAAGAATAAAACAGAAAAAGTGGGTCGTGAAAAACATTCAGAACCTGACATTTTTTCATCTTAAGAAACACAGGTGCTTTGCAACACACACAATAATAAATATATCTAAATCCAATGGAATAGTAACTCTTGTTAAAATGATGAGTGACACTTTCAGAATAGTTCACTTTATAGATAAATTCTACACCACAACAGGGTAAATTTGGCCATGGCCATGGTGATTTAGGAAAAAATATGTGGAGGATTCAGTGTGGCAGCCATACCAATCTCTTGGAATAAAAAGATTTTGAGATAAAATAGTACCTGGACTTGATTTAACATTTCTTCATCTTTGCCAAAGATACTGGTTACTAGACAAGGAAAATTGTGTATAATGTGAACAGGGCAACACATTTGGATCCCTTATAAATAGGTTCAGCTGACATTTAGGCAACAAGTAAAACAAGTCAGACAGACGTGGTTGTATGCCAAGGCAAGGGAATATTTAAACTTTGAATGCAGAAATGTTTCTCACTGGTACAAGAACAAGGATGTGAAAAATATGGGCAGGATCTTAACTAATTCAATTAGAATTGTCAGTATTATGGAGAAAATGGCACAATTTTTTTTAAAAGAGCTTATTGCCAGGAAAGTAGGTGTATTGCTCTTCTGAGTTTTCTGTAACATGAGTGGAAGTGATTGTTACCAGCACAATACCTTTCCTTTTGTCAGACCTTCTGATCTCTACTCAGCAAAGGGCAGGGAAGGCCAAGGAAATACCTTAGTGTTACTTATCAGTGGGTTAATCTCATGTTCATTTGTGGGATAGTGTGTTTTCTACAAGGAAGTTGGCTGCCAATTTAATTAGAAGGAAGAACCAGATTTTACCATAGCAACAGAAATCTAGAAAAGTCTTGAAACAGTCTCCTGAACCACCTCCAGATTTCAGCTGCAAGAATAAATGCAGGAAAAGATTTTCTCCATGTGCAACTGACATGTTTTCTTCAGACATGTAAAAGAAATGAATCTTCTGCATGTAGCTTCCATGAGGAACACCTCATTGCTACTAGTCTAGGTCTCATCTTTTTATTTCTAATTACCAAACAATTTCTCCTTATTCTACATGAGAGTTTCTTTAGCTCTATATTAATACTTTCACCGAGAACACTGATGATGTTCCATTCTCTTCACTGTAATGCTAAATTCTGTATGTTGTAATTTCATTCCAGTACATCCCCATTCACTAACCTCTCCTTAGTCCTCCAACACCCCCTTTATAAATGCATTGCTGTTTTATCCTACTTGATGCTATACTCTCCTTAAAATATCCTTCTAGGCATGGAAGGAAAATAGCCAACTAAACTTTTAACCCAATATTCAGTGTAGTACCTGGCAGTTATTTTTAAGGTGACAGATTTTTGGCAACTACCTGATGTTTCTGAGGCTATGACATGTAATAGTAACAGAGAGGGAATAATTCTTTCAGAAGTAGGATCTTCTAATAAAGTCAAATAAAATAAACAAGCTGTTTTCTTCAGTAAAACTGGTTTAGATTCCAAAATCAGGCTCTCGTTTACTATGTGGTACTCAAGAAAATATTGTTCTCTCTTGTTTTCATTATACTTGGATTGATATATTCTTGAATGGAATCCAATCCTTCCAGCAAAGGTGCTTTCCCATTATACTTTTGGGTGCAAGTTGTGTTTTCGCAGAGTAACTCATCTGGCTTGTAATAATAAGTGGCTTCACAGAACTTACAGAGCTACCTTTAAAATAGAAAATTAAAGTTTTGCCATTGCCCAAGCAGATTTTAGGATTGCAAAGAGAAATATGTGGGAAATAATTCTCACAGAGTTTTTCTGATTTGAAATATATCTGCACGTTACATAGACCTTCAGAATTTTAGATTTGCTTGTAAAGTAGGAAATGAATGCATCATCTAAAATGTATTGTGCACTATAATTGTGCTGTGGTTAGTTCACATTAAGTTTCAATTAGACAAGAATGTGACAGGACCATTTAATTAGTCAATAAATATCTGTTGCTGGAAGTTGACAACCTGGAAAGTAGTCTGCTTTGGCGGGTGTTATCCAGCACAAGTTCTGTCAGGCAGTATGTGTCACTAGATGTTGTGCAAGACCTCACCTTAAACTGGAACACTTAAGAGTAAATGGTTTTAACTTTGATTCTCATTCTGCTGTTAATGATATGTTGACAAGAAGGGTGGAATTTTTTAATAAGAAAAAATAAAATTATAAAAGGCTTAAGTAACAAGCAGTCTGTGTTGTCTATGTCATATTACGTAACATATCAAACTGTCTTTTTCCCCTACATATGAGGTGTGATGCGCTTAAGATTTAATCACCCAAAGTTGTTAAGTAGAAATTAATTAGAAGTGTGTAATGATGTGTTTCTTAGAAATAATTGGTGTGATTAAAAATCCAACTTTAATAACACAATGGCATCAAGAAGTTTTTAATTAATTTTCCTTATATTTGTTTTTTTTTTAATTAAATACTGTTTTTTAAAACTACACTACATTAATTTAGAGAATTATATTTTCCTTCTGAAAAAATATTGGTGCCTGTCTATTTTCTATCCTGCATGTATATAATTACAGTCATATGGAATAAAGTTAAAAACACATGACCTCTTCAGAAGTAAGGATTTCAATAATAGATCTGGATTCTTAAATCTGCTTTCTCAGTTCATGAGTAGTGGGAACTTCCCTAGGTAAATTTTAAAAAAATAAGCATTGACTGTAACTGTCTTTTCCCTTTTTGTTTGTATTTGTTGACTAAACTAAACTTTAGCATTAGAAATCCAGTTCATCCCCCAGCTTCCTGCTTTGCATTCCACCCATGAACTGCCTTATAAACATTGGCACAGCTCTCACTAAATAGTTGAGTCCAGGTAAGAAATTCCAACTTAATATTTCTAGCAAAATGTTACACTAGTCAGTGTGTAGACTCCAGTATTATGCAGTACTTTCTTATTAGGAACCGAAAAAAAGTAAAAGATGGAGTAACTGCTGGAAAAAGAACATTCTTTTTAATAGAAGTTAAACAAATTGGACCTGAAAAAGGAAATATTTTGCTCTATGTCACCTAAGGGAAAATACTTTCATTTAGTATACAAGTAAAATAATTAATCAAAGTAAACAGAACTTTTCACTTAGTGTATGAGTAAAATTATTAATCAAGTAAACAGAACTAATTATGTAGGACTTTTCCTCCCTCTTTGTATAACATAAATATCTGAAGCTTTGAAAAAGTGCGTAGTGAGTCATGAAGAGCCTAAAACAATCTTATCACATACACAGTGAGACATTGCTAAGTAGGGCATGCACTGCCAAATGCTGAAGCTTCTAACCTGAGAAAGTTTTCACATGTTTATCTTGGGTCATTATCTTTCCTTTTTCTCCAGTGTGTTAAGGACAGCAGAACCTACAGAGAACCTAGATAACTCCAAGTTATGGACAACACATGATGAAATCAACTGTTTCAAAAAATACCTAGTGAATGTCTCAGGTTTTTTGGATACTTCATGCCTTTTTTTCCCATGTACATTCTACCTGCTGACTTGAGGTGAGTCCAGCAGAAATAAAACTATAGTTTAGAGCAATCAAGACAGAGAAACAGGTTGAGGATCTGAGGAGGCTTTATTAGGAAGCTGAACTGACAGCTCAAGTTTTCTGGACCAGCCTCCTCCTGATCTGTTTTATTTCAAGGTGAACAAGAGAACTACTCTTAGGATCATATTGAAAGATGTTTTTTGTGTGGAATTTTACACATACATTTGAACAGAGAAAACAGATTTATTCCATTGCACAAAAAAACAAAGCAAGCAAACGGAATGAAACTGAAGTCTACCAGCTAGTTGGGTTACTTCACAAAGTAATTTTTTCATTGTGTTCTAACAAGAAAGATATAAAAATAAAAATAAATTTTAAACTACACAAAGAATTATGAAATTAAGGTATCTGTCTCATGGAAAGGAGATATAAACTTAAATATACTATTTAAGTGCATGAAATAATCACCTAATTTGTCCCTCTATAATAAAATACCTAATATCAGAAATGATAATACTGTCTCCCTGTTGCTAATCAAAATGACTTTATTATTATTTTGTCCAATTTAATATTTTCTGTGTGCACATATTAAAATATGGGGTTTTATAAATACAGGAAATAAATCACAAAAATCAAGATTATATTTGCCATTTTGGCAGTACTTTCCCTCTTTTTCCAGGAAACATCTAATCTGTAGGACACAAAGCTAACTTGTGGCCTTCACTCTGCACACAAACCTCTGCCGAGCAACCAGTTGAAAATCACTTTAATGGTAGAAGGAAGTTATTAATTTCTCCTATTGAGTGAAAGACAAGAACAATAATATTAGTTTATACTCAGGGAAAGGACTTGGTTTCATTTGCTTTTTCTTCACTTCAAGTATAACACAAGAAAAAAAGATGGATATAATCAAAAGAATTAACAGGAAATTTGAAGAACACAGCAGAAACACAGCTACAGATTATTTACTGGCCTGTGCATACAATAAAATAATTATTTTAGTTCTTGTACTTTGACACTACAGGTTGCAGAAAATGCTTTCTATGTAAGAAACCAGTTTCAGATACCATTTCTCTAAGACTACAAACATTAATGGTATTTTTAAAAATAATTTTATTTGCCTGCTATGATTTAATTCTTGTTAAAGAATGTTGTTTTATTTGCAGAATTTCAAGACATTTTTGAGAAGACTTAAACAAGATGAAAGCTCTGCAAGCAAAGAATTTTAGTAGTGTTTAATTTACAGTATGCTTTCTCTTTTTTTCTAAACTGTTATTGTAAAAAAAAAATTCAAAGTATTTGAAAATATTTATCATCCTCACTACGTTGAACTCTATATACAAATACACTTTAAAAACCAACCTGCAGCCCTTTTTGCTTAAAATGTCTTTTACTAAATTCACACATTATATACTGCACACTGACAAACAGAACTGGAAAAAGTTGTTAAGCCCTTGTACCAGTGGCCAATTCTCACACAAGGCCCAGCTGCTGGGAGGAGAGGCTACGGGTGCTTCTGCCTGCAGTCACCGCCTGCTCTGGGAACCACCTCTCACGCAGGATGCCAATGGAAGTGTCACTAAGGCCAGATTCTCCCAGTGACAGAGGGACCTACTCTGAGAGACTCACATGCTTGTGGCAGGAACTGAGGTAGGGACTATGAGGCCATGAATCCCAAACCAGCTAGCAGAGAGAGACGTAGCTCATCCAGCTGATAGGAAAAGCTTCCTAACAACAAATGGTAGGGCAAGTTTTATTTCTAGGAAATGGAAGGGAAGATCATTAAGACAGGATGAAGCAGGTTCTGCAGATGCACCACTTTCACTCAAAAGCTAAAGAAGAATAAATTTTATTTCTCTGCAATTTCTTCAAGATAAATACACAATCCTTAACTCCAACATAGCTCAGCAGAGCTTTTGTTGTCTGTTTCTTAGATCATGTTAACTGAACATAGTATTCAATAAATGGTCGTTAAATAATACCCCTTTTTCAGTAAAAGAAAGTAGATATATGAATGGTATTGATGTGGTGCCTCAGGAAGTAAAAAGAGCAAAGAATTCAGGTGTTCCTTTGATGCAAACCAAAGCCAATTTATTTACAAAGAAGGCAAGGTTTTTTTTTTCCCTCTGAAAAGAAGAATTAAAGAAGATACTGTGTTGTTTTCTTATCAATTAAACAAGATTACTTAAAGCTCCTGACTTTGTTACTAATGTTTCCTCTTAGCTGGAACAATCTTGGCCAACTGCTTCGGTTAATAATGGAGAAAAGTGAAAACTTTAAACCATAAGAAGAATTTGATTTCTAAGCTAGTAATAGATTTTCTTTGATGCATGCCAAATGAAAAACTCCTTATATGAAATTATGGGGCAACTGTAATACTAAAATGTGTATTTCTTCTGGTCCTCACTGTTATACAATGGAAAATCAAAAGCAGAATTCATTTGTGACAAAATTGAGTTGCTCTTCTCTGATCTTCAAAGTCAATGCTAGCACTACCTGTCTGAAAGCTATCAGGTAGTTCTAATACTACCTGTACTGAAGCTTGTTATATACTTAATAAATGAAATATGTTGGTTTTTTAAGACATTCAATAAATTTCTATCCTCTTTATAGGATGGAATGAATTAATCATTAAGGATTTTTAAGTTATTAGTGATAACATATTACTTAACTGTAGAAAAAAAATATTAAGAAATATATGGAGAACACTGCCTGCTTGATTTTTGTTATTTTCCATTTTCTCATTTTTCTTCAGCATATTGTTCGCTTCAGTTCCAATTATTTCACAAGAAAGACTTTGTCTTAAAATGTGTTTGCAAAACGTCTGACATTTTTAAAAGAAGTAGATAAATAAACAGCAAATTCTCACCAGTGTATAAAAGACCTAAAACTGAACGATTTAAGGTAGTTAGTTTTTTCTGAAGGTGATAAAAAGAGTATACATATATATACACACAGACACATATATACATGCATCTGTTCGCACTATAGAAGTGTAGCATTCTTGCAATGGCAGGAATGCATCCAGCTAACCTGAGCTGGCTGAGCTAAGCACTAGCTAAACTTTGTTCTTGGTCTCTAAGAAGAAAGAATAATTTAAAAAAGAGGTAACTTTGAAACTCTTTTCCCAACTTTGAAATAAAATGTTTTGTCTTTTAATAATTCAGACATTATTAATGGTCCTGGGCACCCAAAAGAAGAAGCATTTTTATGGTTCTATGAACATATGTTTTATGTCAAGAAAACTATATTTTTATACATAAAATAGCCCCATAAAAAGATTATGCTGAAAATAGCCCTAAGACAGAACAAATCATAAAGAAGTTAGAGCATGTGTTAAGCCTGTAGAGTCAAAGCATAAAAATAATATTCTTCTGACATTGTGAATGAATGTCACTTTCATATTTTTGTGGGAAAATTTACATGGACACTTTGAAGGCAATCTGAGTCTTATGCATGTGGCTGCCATTCCTCTATCTTTAAAGTATATTTATAAAAGTTGGTAAAGATAGTTTTGGCTATGCCTTTTACATTTGTTCAAATGGAATACCAAAGGCATTACTTTGGCATATTACTATTTATTTTGAAAGAATGTCTCTGCTCTGTTTGAAAGAAATTGCTCCATATTCTGCTATTAAAAATATGATACTTAAGATACTATGTGGCTAAACCAAAGAAGAAAAGAAATTTCAGAAATATTTCCTATAAGGTGATAGCTTGGCTTTTCTGAGTAGCATTTGACTCTCAGACTCAATTTTTGTGCTATGCAAGCACATGGAAAGCTGCCTATGAATGCTAATCAAAGTTGGATCAGACTTTGCTATTGCTGAAAACAAATAACTGACAAGCAGGTAACTTGTTTCTTTTTTAAAATATTCATAACGTGTCAACTGAAAGAACTGCAAATGATGACAAGTTTGATACTTTCTGTATTATTTGTCATGGTAAATATAAAAGGTTTTGCCATTAAAACATACTAGAGATTTATATCAATTTGATTTTATTTATAATATTAATTATAGCCTATTTCAACCAGAAGAAAGACTTCTACAGACGAGACACATTTTTTATTTCCCCTGAAAAACATTAAGTATTCTATCTAAATTACAAATACATTGTATTTTATGACTAGCTAAATCATTAATCAAGATAAGTATGGGAAAGCTAAGGGATCGCAGTTTACTTGGTGGCTGATTGCCCAGCAACCATTCCCTATAATTGTTTTTAACAGCAGAGCAGTGTTCCTGGAGACCACAGGCTTTCATAGCGTATGTCCTCTTCCTGCAGTGGTACAGGGGAAAACTAAAGAATCCAAACAAAACATTTCCACCCAGATGTCAGATTATGCCCGTGCTCAGGTTCATTGAATGCAGCTTCATCACAGTCACTTAGCAATGCAAGGTGAGGTCTTTTGAGAACCCAAGCCTGATTACAAGTGATAATCCATATTTTAAATCTGACTTTTGGACTGAAGAAAGTAAATCTATTTAATGATCAAATGTTCAAAATAAATTAAAAAATAATTACTTAACTGTTATTTATCAAATTATTTTATATGATGGTGTGAAATAGAAGATAAACATATACTTAATTTTAATCTAACCTTGTAAAATAGTCACAAAAACCTTCCAGGTCAGGGAAATCTAACAGATCATCCTTAACATAACTCCTGCTGTATGTAATCTACCTTTCCACTGTCAAAACCATCACCTCTGGACGTTCTCTTTTTCCTACATTCACTACTTATGCCTCTAGCCCATCACAGACACCTTAATTTAGGTTATTTATTTTCCTTATTTGGATCCTAGTTCCTATCACCCTGTTCACTTTTCACACATATCTACATTGTTCTCCAATAAATCTATTAAAGAAATTATTTCAACAGAGAACAGCCTAATAACTAAGGTACTCAGTCAAGATTTAGGAACTCAAGTTTTTCCAGTACAGTGATAAGAGATCTCATGTATGATCTTCAACAAGACACTGGTAGAAATCTAGCCACAGAAACCCAGACTTTTGCCCAGTCTAACTAATCCTGTTGTTTTGGCAAAATGGATGGTAAAGCTAAGATCATCTAGCATTTAACTACTGTTGACATGTAGTTAAATGAGTTCTGTTGTATAAAAGTTGTAGGTCTATCTTCACTGAAGTAGCCTTCTGCAGTTCAACATACTTTTTAAACAAAAGTTGTTAAAAGCAAAGATCCTGAGCAGAAGTTAGCTACAGAGGAAGGGTGGTTGAACATTTCTAGAACAGATTCCTTTCTGTCAGAAATAAAATAGTACAGAAAAATTTACCAGGCTAAATGGAAAAGCCAGTGTAACATGTTACTAACAGCATGAAAGATCCCTGATTTACAGGGCTAAACTAAGTAGAAGGGGTTTGGTTCATGCCAGATTTACATTGCTATTACATTTTCAGTAGCTTGCCACAAGAATGGAAAGTTACGTGCAGTCTTGTTCAAAGATGCAACCATAATATTAATACAGCAGTGAATAAATTGTTCCTTGGAACCCCCACCCCATCAGAGTAACAAATACAATCCATGGTGCAGTTGAAATTCCTCTATTCTACTTTCCCTAGACATGAGAGACATACTTTTGGGTACAGAGCCTGAACTGAAATCTTCAGTGTATTGAGAACTCTAGTGACTGCAAGCCAAGCAGAGATGAGGTAATGCTTCCTACCCACACCCACAAATACATTCAGAGTTGCAAAGCCCTTCACAAAAAGAAAAAAAAGATTTTCCCAGAAATCAGTAGCCTGGATTTCAGCAGAAGCAGCCAAATGAGAGACTGTTTTTGCTAGGCCTATGTATACCCCATAGCACAAGGACCCAAGAAGGGAGGGCAAAAAGGGACAAATAAACTAGCCAGACCAAGTTACACCTTGAAATTGTAGGAAAAGATGCAGAAGCAGCCAAAGTAGGGGGATTCAGACAGTAAGAAAACTTCCTATAGGTTTGGCCAGTATTTGTCTACCTTGTGCATTTGCTCCAGCCTTCTCCCTTTTTTAGTCCCTACCTCATTTTCACTTAACATCTATGTTATTTTCCCTGTTACTCCATTGCCATCATCTTCTTGTGCTCAATGCTTTTTTCCTGGTTTTGTCTTAATTTAGCTTATTCTTTCAATTCCTCTCCCTCCAAATAAATCCAGAAGAATATTAATAGTGGCATTAATAGGACACTTGGTGGTGTCAATGTCTTTATTTTTTTATTTTACGTGCATGTCATGTGTTTATTCTCTGCCAGGTGTCTGTCTGGATAGAGCAAGAACATCTGTTTGCTGTATTCATGTACTTACGAGTCCCTATAGCTCACTGGTCCCTACTTGTGACCCCTTTACTACTTTTTAGTAGTTAGGCGTCTCATTATCTGTCCTATTAATGAATCTTTTAGATGAGATGCAAGATTTAGAGTTCAACTCTCACAGGGTATTAGTCCATTTTTTAAGAGGTCAGGTATTCACTTTGATCTAGCAAAATCCTACCCTTGATAAATAATTAATCTTTGCTGACTTTAAATGCTAACAGATATTTTATTTGGATAAAATAATTTTTATATTTTTCCAAAATCAGCTTTTAGTTTTGAGGGCTTGGATAGCTATTGCATTTCATTCCTGAAAGAACGCTGCAATTAAATAATACATGGATTATTTCCTGTATCACCATCGTTGTTAAAGTTCTTTGGGATCTCTTATGCATGAAGGCAGTCCATTCACACACAGCAGTATGTGAAGCAGCACGCCTGAAGGTTTTAGAATGAGAACTTGAACCCCAATATTCAAGTAGCAAAAATCTTTAAATATCAGTTTGGGTTCACTGTAATTTGACGTAATTCTTAAACCTGACAAACGTAATTTACTAGAATTATGATTAGATTTTTCAGCCTAAAATCATCAGCGGTTAGTGAATCAGCTAATGAGTGTTTTTATGATTTATTAGTTAAACCAAAAGATTACGAGTTTAAATTCTATTCCTGATTAACTACATTGGAAATGATATACATGACTTGTCATTTTAAAATAGTATCTTAAAGTTTAATTAAGGCATGCAAGCTGTTTTGAGTAACTTTGGGTGAAAGTTTCAACATTATTACAAATTATAAGGAAAATACTTCACAGTATTGGTATTACTAATATGAGATTTAGGATAAGGTGGCAGCCTAAACCAATCAAACTCAGCACAAAATGTTCGCTACAGCTGAGGAATTTATTTGCCCTGATGCAGGAATTACTGTGCAAAGTACTGTGACCTGTATTACACAGGAGGTTAGACTAAATAATCACAATAGTCCCCATGCACCCTAAAATCTTGTAATATTTCAGAATGAAAAGGAGTTAAACACAAAGCTCTGCTTGCTTCTTTCTTCTTAGTATAAACTGTATGAGTGCCATTCAACTATATAAACACATTCATTAGGTTTTCAGTAGGCCTCCTTTCTAAGGAGAGAAATTACATACTTTTGAGCTCTTGAGTGAACTACAGTGTTTTATGCCTTTAATTCAACACTCTTAGGGCTTACAGTTCATTGAAATTCAAAATCATGGGTGTAAACTGCATTCACAAAGAAAATGTTGACCTTCCTATATAGCAAATGCCTTTTCCTTCTTATTTTTTTTAAATAAAAAAACACTAATGAAGCTGAAGGAGGTAAAAGATTTGAGCTTCCTATTAAAATAACAAATGTAATAAAATTCATATATTTCAGCATGTTGGCTACTGCTCATGAAATAAAATACTGCAGCAGAAAGAGTATATTGTTTCTACACATCGAAAATATGCAAATTAGACAAGTATTCAATATTCACTTGAAAGCGAGAAAATGTACCAGACTACCAATGGTATTTAGGAAAGCAAACTGGTTGAACATGATTATTTGAATTTAAAAAATGGGTATGGGATTCCCCTCTCTTTGCTTCTTGCCATATATGGTATCTGTGTAATATCCACAGGGCAAATTATTCACTACCTTTTTCAAGATGAAAAGCTACTGATTGGCATCAGACATCAAGAGGGATTTTGGCATTAGAATAGATTTACACTTGATGACATGTCAAAGCCTTGAAACAAAAACTACAGAATTTACTCATGAATGCCGAAGGCAAGCCACTTATTCAATACCAGCTCAATGCACATCTTTCCAAGGATGGCATTCAACCACACCAAGAACAAAATACAGCAAACAAAACATGGTTATATTTGGAAATGAATGTGCTTGACTAGAGCGAACAAAATAACAGCCAGCATTACCTGTTGCCAGCTGTCAGTGAAGAATAAAGAACTGTAACATCCTTGTAATAAAGAGGGAAACAGAATCCAAGCTTATAATGAAAATACAGCAGTGAGTGGGATGAAGTAGGATCAGCAGCAGTATGTGTGGGCATGATAACTCCCACTCCCAGCCTACTGTTCCTCTAGCAGATGTGTCCTCACTTCTTCTTCCCACAAACACTTAAAAACAGAGAAAAACTAAATAGGAGAGTAGGGACAAGGTGTAGTGCACATAGGTATAGAGAATATATGACATAATGCCAAATTTTGACATTTCTCCTTCAACCTCCATTATGGTTATTTTAAAAATGATTTCATTATTTGCATTACAATGGAGTGCTTGTAGAAAATTATTACAAGTGTTGACAAGTTCACAATTATTTTGGCGCAGCCAGTTTAGTAACCACTGAACATTTTTCTGCTGACTTTATTTTGATAGAATAAAAATAGAGTTATCTTGTTTCAGTATTGGATGTGGGAAAGACCACCTAAATAGGTTTGGTATGAATAACCTGGGAGCAAGGACAAGTATATGTACCATAGAAATCTTAAATAGAAGGAAACATGAGAAGCACAAGGGAACACCCACTCACCTATATCACACCCATAGAAACGAAAAATTACTTAATTTTACTAGCATTATTTTTTAACTTTGTCCTCCTAGAGACCTGTTCATGTTACATCTCACATACTGCTTTGTGTGGACATGATATAAAAAGTTAGGAGTATAGTCTGTCTGAAGTTTCTGCAATTTTAAGTAAAAGATAGGAGTAACTTGCATAAAATTAGATAAGAATCAGAATTTCTTACCACAACAGATTCAAAGGAGAAGTGAACATATTTTTTAAAGAATCCTACAGATTCTAAGTTAAGTTAAGGACAAGGCAAATGCATTAAGTTTGCTATTTTAAAATAAGATATATTGCTCTTTATTTTGAGAAGCTGTACGCTTATGTTAAGAGGAACACCTACACCATCCAAGAAGAAATTGCCAGTGTTGTAATGGATTTTCAAATACTGTGTATTTGCATAAAATATTCAGTAATATATAGTATAACATAGTTACTGTACATTGGTTGCACATACTGTAAATTATGTGAAAATTTTAAATTCAACTGTTAATCAGAAGCTGTGAGAATGACCTAATGGTCACAGGAGACCATTATTCAACTTTTCAGATAAAGATATTGGAAAGTTGCACTATGAAGTAGTCATCATATTGCATTGCTTTTAAGAGTTACTGAGTACTAGCAAATACAGCCAGTTCCTTTAGGTCTGTACCAATGGCAGCTGAGCCCCCTAAAAATTTGTTACCATTTGTAGATGCAAATCACTTCGAGAAAACTGTTTCAAAATATCCTACATCCTCCTCCTAGGGTCTCTTCCAAAAGACAGTGAAAGAAATGTTTTATTTTCAAAAAGTATCACACACTTCATATTAGATGCTGACTTCAGAATAGTCAAGCAATCGACAAGAAGACAAAATACAGATTAATGAAAAGTGTGTGTGAAAAATATTCTGGATCAGCACTGTGGCTCAGGTGGCTGTGCCCAGGGTGTCTGCCACCACCAGCCTCAACTGTTTGAGAAAAAATAGCTTCCATGAATGGAAAAAGCTTCATTTTCAAGAACAACCATTGACTTTAATTCTTACTCTAACAGACATCAGCAAGGTAATAAACTGACAACTGAAATCTAATGCATGTGGGAAGGTGAGAAAACAACATTTAACCGATATGCTAAAAACGTACCTTTTAGCACTTCTCAGGTTACTGTTGCGCAGTTCCAAAAATGGCATCTCCCTTTTCTTGCATAGTGAGATGCCCTCAGCTGGACTTCTGGACTATAATTAATGCCTTCTATATGTTAAATAAATACTAAGAACAAAGACAGCTACAGTGCAAAACATATAACTTGACAACGTATAATTTTAGTACTGCAACAGTCAGTAAGGACAATCTCTAAGTGAACAAAAAATGGATGAACTTTACTGATTTTTACAAACTTTTTATTAAATTACCTTCAATGATTTGTAACTGAATACATGTGGTTGGCTTATTTCTGGGAGGGTGCTGTTCCACAGTACTACGAGGTTGCTATGGTAGCAATGTATTATGGAATAACAAAATGATTACAGATCAGCAATTTAGCATATACTGGTGGGCTATCAAAGACAGTTTCATAAAGATGTCTGTCTTACATGGGAACTCATACATGCATGAACCATTCTTTCAGCTTTCAAAATTTGACTATCCACATCTGCATGACCATCTCTATTGAACATTATTATACATTATTTTGAAGCTATCTCTAAACTTTAAAAAATTAATAAAGCAAATGAAATTAATAGACCCATGGAATGTGTTTTGATGTCACTTCTACTCTGCATAGTTTTTAAAGTATATTTTAAAATATGCTGGGTCTTTGTATCTGTAATTTGAGCAAGTTTATTCAGAAGAAGGCTTTTTGATGACATATTTAGGGCATAATATACACAAAAGCCATACCTAATGTTTGTATTAGGCAAAATAATGGTATGTATGTCCAAAATAAGTGTCTGAACGTTTGTTACCATGACTTATTCATACACTCAGCACTGCTTTAATTTAATCCACAAAAACATCTATTCAAAATATTTGTTTCTCATTCCATCACCTCTCCACTTCTAAGTAAAATGAAAAACACTATTATCATAAACATGCATTTAATTCATTTTGCCTTGCATAATGGAGTATGTGAGAGAAAAGGTTTTCTGCTTGTGACTGTGGAGGAAGAAAAGGTACTACTTCATCATTTTGTAATGGGAATCCTGCTACAAAGATCATAGTAAATGAATTTTTTTAATTGTTTAGTTTTGAATCTTTCAGATGCCTTTGACAGGTCTAGCTAATACTGGGAGTTCAAACTTAAGTTCTTATCTATGCCTACACTTTGGCAAAAACTGGCAGGATTAATAAAAGGGACCAAAAATGTCACAGAAAGCCTACACCTGACCTATAATTTCCCACTAATTATTCCACACTCTTTCTCATACTGACAATATAAGTTATTCTCTTTTATTTAATCAGACTTCTCCCTTTTGAAGGGCAGATGTTTCCCCATTAATATGGCAGAATGTCTTTGTTTCCTCACCAACTGTAGAGACAAATGATTAGTACAATAAACTCTGGCAGTTTGCCTCACAGTTACTTGGTGGAGACAAGTAAAACTGTTTCATAGAGTATTTAAATATTTCAAAATTCAGAACAACCCCCTCGAACCTATGAAATTATCTGTGGATAGACTGACATTCAACCCAAAGTTTAGCTTAAGTGTTCTAAAAATTGACTGCAATGACACTTCTGCTCTACATAGCTCTCTTACCAATTTAAACAGTGGCAAAATAACACCAGGAGGCAAAACAAATCTAATTTGATTTACATATAAAATTGAAACAGCTTGCTGGACTTTTGTAGCAATACATCAGGGTTTAGTACAGGCAGTGTTAAAATGTGAAGAAGCTGACCTTGATGGTGCTGAGTCATGTAAAATATATCTATGTCTTTGGAACTGAGCCCTCAAGATGGCCCCTACTAATGTAATACACTAAAAATTAAAAAAAAAAAAGACAGGAGAGGAAAGAAGAGATACTTCTCCTTGGCAAGAGGACCTCATCAAACTTATCTACACAGCTATTATTGCAGAGCTACACTCTCACAATGTTAGGAATAGTTGAAAATATCCCATGAAGAGGAAATGTCCAAAGCAAGACAAGACAATAACTGATGAGAATTTCTGGCAGAACTGAGAAAGATAGGTCTGTGAGAGACACTATTAGAGCGTGAGAGATATGAGCCTGGTATGATTCAGAATGCAATCCACCTTCTCTGCTGACACATCCTACTGAGGTATTCAGTGAAGACTGTAATTATAGCTGAGATTTGATTCATCAGAAAATTTAACATATTGGCATATAAAAATAGAGAGTATAGGCTAGCCACAAAAGGTACATCAATTCTAGAACTTACTGAAGGTGAAAACTAAATTAGTTAATGGTAGGATATAAATAAGATTACTTCCACAAACTTATTAAGCTCACACTTTAAACAGTCCTGTTGAAACGGCAGTTGGCTCTCGCAGTGAACAGGAGGATCTGGGATTCCTTCTATAGAAACAGAACTAATAGAGATGACTGCAAAGAAAACTCTAGAGATGTGATTTACAATGTCTGTGATGAATGAGAAATTGTCAAATTGGTCAGACTGATGAATAGAATGAACTGTGAATGGAAGGCAATTTTTTTTTTGCTAGGAGAAAATAATATCTGACTGAAATACAGAATGAAGTGAAAGACAATAAAGGCACTGAATATAAATTCAAGAAGTTAAGAGACACAAGGATGACAAAGTCCTTCAGAATTTCAGAATAAGCTCTTCATATAAAACACTTCTGTATTTCACCAGTTTTCTTTTAAATGACAGCACTGAGATTGACACTGGACAATACATTATGCAGCCTATTTTGATGTTACTTACGAACTCTATTTTTTAATATCTCTTCTGTTGAAACTCTCAGGAACACCTGAGACACCCCAATTTGTTAATATTGTACTTGAGAACACTTGACCATCTAATCCTATGCATAAGACAGCCTAACTATTGTGAACTGTTAAAGTTATATGCATAAGTAATAAGGCCTCATACTACAATTAATTTAATACACAGTTTAGTTCTTCACTGACACAAAGCTACTTGTGTGTGAACTGATCAACTATTTACATGACTGGAGGTTTTGCAGGAATAATTGCTTTTTGTGCTTATTTTGCAGTTCTCGGGTAGAAGTGGTGTATTGAACTTTTAAGTTACATTTTTTATAGTTTCCAATTGACTAAATAAGATTTGAAAGACTATTGAATTTTCTACATTGATGAGGTTGTTATAGGTGTATTATAACTGGACTTACATAAGAAAATTTTGTATTGAGGAGTAAAAGGAGAAAAGCAGATAACATTTGTGTTCAGTAAGTCACATTTTTCTAACGTATTGAGACTTTCTGCTTGTGACAACTTAAAAACTCCAACATTAAAGACACGTTTATGACTCTCTCCTAACAAACAAGCACAATCTTTGTTAATAAAGCGACACCTGCTACAATTCAGGTGGAAAAACACAGTGCAATACTGTTAATGAAAGATGCTATGGCAAGCACTGTTACACTACAAATGATGCTAACACCAGTGTTAACTAACCACTGTGATGAGACTGTTTTCTAACTTTTTAAAACTGCACTCAACTTTTCCTGATCTTTAGATTTAATATTTTAAGTAAATCTGTGATACAGGCATATCAGTCAAACTGGATCACCATATAAACTGTTATTACTACTAACAATTTGGTCATAATTATACCTTTCTGTACATAGAGGCACTATGAATAATATTTATACAACACACACATGTCTAATTATGTTAGATCAAAATATCTTTTGCCATTTATATTAAGAGTTCTGTTGTTTTACCAAAATGGTGTCACTACCTATGACTAAGTCTGATAAATAGAGAATCTTACTGGCATGAAATGCTCCATAGAAAATACATACTAAAAATAATAAAGCTCATAAATGGGGAAAAGAAGAACCACTTGGAGTAGCAACAGAAGGCATGTGTTTGTAAGAACGTAAACTTTTCCTACATGGGTATTTGACTAAAACCAGGCTTCCAACAAAACAATCCAAGGATTCTTTCAGTCAACAAGACTTAGTATTATGCCTGGTTTAATAAAACAATGAAAATAAACACTTTAAAATCAACTGGTAGGCACATACTGACTTAACTCTGCAGAGGACTTTTTACATGCAAAAATAATTAATGAGTCAATTCTTACACTCTGTATCTTGTAATTTTCTACTTTAAAATGCTATTAATTTACAATGCCTTCCATGACATTAAATTTAGGTTAATATAGTGATATATTTTAACAAGATAATTATGTCAAAAGTTATCATCAACAGTTCATAATAAAAAGTTAGGCTCAAAAATAAAACTTATTTATAGTTTAGACTGCATAATAAAGTATTAGCAACACAAAATGTTAATTAATTTCTAATTCTCTATTCTTTTATTTAGATTTCATGAAGGTTGATTGGACTTGATCCATCATTTTACAGAAAATTAATTATTTCAAATACATGCACCACTTTATGCAACCTGCCTGATTTGCATTGAGGAAAATTCAGCAGAAGTAATTGAGGCACAAGCAAATACTGGCACTGACTGAACTCAATTTTCATTCCAAATTTCTGCAAAATCCCAAGACACAACAATATCAGATGCAGGGGGAAAACAAACAAAAGCAATGTGTAAAGGGAACATGAAGAGAGAATATTACAAGAATCAGAGAACAAAGGGATTGCAAAACTATTTTAGTGCCATAGATGAACAGTGAGGGCTTCATTCAGGCAAGGTGGAATAAGATATCATATGGCATCCTGACAATTGATGTCTTCATTTAAATGTAAGAATTTACATTCTAATTAGAAAGAATTTACATCTTAATCAGAGGCAGCTGTATTATCTTGTTACTGTTTTTTTCAAAGGTAATGAACTAAAGTACTGCTGTGCTTTTTCAACCAGAAACTAAATAGACAGCATACAGTGTTATTTTATAGCCTACCTGCTGTAAGCTGTTATTAATATTTTCAAAGACTAAATTCCAACAAGATCTTTTAAAATAAAAATTGTATTTGACATTTGCTCGAATGATATTATAAAGACTTACTTAAAATATTTAACCAATACCCTTTCTAACTTATGTTTTTAAGTATATGTAGTCATAAAGGTATCATTAATATGGCACCAATGAAGCACAGTTTCATTTTAGGCTTCAACTAATACAGTATAATACTGGGAGAAAAAAGCATTTGAGAATATTTTATAACAAAACAATTCCACAGATATTTCTCCATGTTGTTTATACAATACATAAGGAAAAAATCAATTAAACAGGATCACTTTGTAGCTCATATGTAAAGATACTTTTAATTGAGGCCAAATTGAAATGTTTTAGGTGCTAGTTCTAAAGGATGAATTCTGCCAAGGAATATACAGCTGCTTTTAAAGGCATTTTTAGACTTAGGAAATAATGGCTTCCTAATTCAATCTATAATTTGTTTTTGGCTCTTGCACAATCTCAAAAATTTTTATGTCAATATACAATATGCATCCACTATTGGGGAACTTGAAGTATACAAGAGTGCAGTAGGAAATAAAGACATTTTTTTTTTCCCTATGAAGAAATTAAGACATGGCCTGAGAAGTTCCTCGTTTAGTTCCCAGCTCTGCAAAAATGAACTCTGGAAAAAGTACTATGCAATGCTCAATTCAATGGACATTTTTATACAGAGTACCAACTTAGGATGCAAGGTCTTTCATCATACTTGTTCTTCTGTTAAACTCTGGAAACATTATGTGCATTTTCATGTATCTTCTATTACAACAAATGAAAAAAAACCCCCAAGTTCGAATCTTCCACCAACTTGGAAAACTAGGTAGAAATTACTGAAATAACTTAATTCATTTGCCATCTCATGGGTTAAATCAATTGGCACCAGCCAGAAAGAGATGGACAAACATACTAACAGAATGTTTGAATCCCCAATGTGCTGATGAAATACAAAACATTCAGCTAGATAAATGGAAATGAGTAGTTTTCCAACAAAGATTTGCCAAGTCCATCACTATCTGGGGCAAATAACAGATCAGGTACACTTGCTGTGCATTCTTCAGGGAAGACAATTTCTGCTGACCTGTATATAACTTCTTTTTAAACCCAGTCCCTCAGAATGTGGCATGGAGAGTCAAAGAATGCAGAGGATTCTTATTTTTTTTTGGTCTACTGGTTCAGGCTAAATATCAGCACTCAGGGCTTCCCTGCGATTACAGATCAAATTTATGTGACATCATCCCTAACATTAATGATTAAGAAAACAAGGACATTAGAATAGTAATTATTCATCCTCCTGTAGAAGCAAAAACACATTACATCTCAATGATATATTGGAAAGTTTGGCTTTTCTTCATCTTCACGGTTAAGAGAGGAAAAGAAATTCTGGAAAACCCCCACTGACTTAACTTTTGCAAGATGAGCCAAAATAAAAGTTTCACAGTGTATATTGTAAGGTCTCAGTTGGTATTATAAAAGCAGAATGTATGTAATGTGCAACATTTTGAGCATGGGATTAAATCTGGGATTAATCCAGATTTACATTTAAATTAACTTGAACATCAGCAGGAGTTCTGTGGTTAATTCTGGGTGCACGGGCAGGGGGGTAGACTGAGGCCAGCTGAGAGTGAACCACTGTGATTTTTACCTTCAGGTCAGGTTTTGTTGAGAATATCTCATTTAGTTACTGGCTTCGGGTATTTAACCTGCACTCCAGCCACCATGCTGGAGCTGGACTGGATAAAACAGTCACCTCATGTAACCACAGGAGCAGCACTGATACCTTCACATTTTTAATACAGCAAAGGTTTTCAGTGTTTCTCTGGTCTGGTCTGCAAGTGCCTTTTGTAGCTGGCATGTGAACCAGGATGGAAGCAAAGCAGAGCAAATGTTTTGCAGAGGAAGTGTTTCACGAAGCTTACATTTGTGCCCAGCAAAGAGCCCCAGGTGGCAGACAAGCTTCCATGCAGGAGAAAGGTCCAAGAGCCATTTCCAAGCAAGATTTCCAGGTCCAGCTGTAAGAATTTTCTGCAATTCATGCTGAAGGGAATGTGTGAATACCCCCTTGCAATCTCTACATATTGTGACTGTTTTTAATCAGAGGCATTACAAGTAAGAGATACATAAATTGTACCAGGAACACAGGACTGACCAGGGGGAAAAGATTTGTTGTTCAGTGTCCTGAAAACTCAAATGGAAAATGTTTTGCAGGGATTTTTCAGGGAGTGATTCAAGTCCAGCCTAATGGACTTTGGTTTGTAAATTCAAATGGTGATCAATTAATTAGGCTCTAATTTGCATCAGGAATCAGAATATCTTCACACATCTTTTCAAGCACTGATCCAAGTCAATTAATGCTATATCCCGCTGAAACCCTAGTACGAGGGAGTGAGAACATAAAATGCAAAATATTTACTTATATTACAGTTATATATATATATAAAAGACTAATAATATGAATCTTCCATACAGACTGGGAGAGAGATTACATATTTAAGAGTTTTTTAGATGCACAAACACATTAGGAAATTTACTCTCTCATCAGTGAATGGTCATGCCACCTACCTTAAATTATGATCACTGAATTTATTAATTATCTTTTTGTCCATTCTGGCAGTGATACTGTTTAAGAAGATATGAGGAGTAAAAACACACAGCAGCTGATGTAAGAAGTTAAAGAACAGCTGAATGAAGTAGATATTAGTGAAACGGTGGAAGAAATTGAGAGAAATGGATTAGCTATATTATTAGAGGTGTTCCATTTTATTTATTTATATTATTTCAAATAATTTTATGTATTTGATATTTCCACACTCTCACACTAAGTATATAACTACTTAATTACTAAGTTACCACTTTTTAAATTAATTTCTTAGTCTATCCAGTGCCTCCAACAATTTTTCAATTTATTCCACCTGGTAAGTTTTGGGATTTTTTTTTTTTTTTTTTTTTTTTTTTTTTCTTATCTCTGCTTCTTCCCACTCTGTTTAAAGTGTTATAAAAAATTGGCTTTGGTTTTGAATATATTTAAGTGCTCCTTTAGTTCATATAAATGACTTCAACTAATTTTGACACACTATTGATAACACTTAAATTTGTTGCAGCTATACTTTAACTTAATTCCCCTCTTCATTGTTTGTTAGCACAATAAAACAGTGTTTGACAGAGAGGAATATAATTTAATTTACATTTACTACTGCTGTCATCCTAATAACCACACTGTTAAGGTCCCACTTACTGTTTAATTACTTTACCTCATTTCAAGAAATGTCATGTCCAAAGGGTGGTATTTCTAATAAAGTGATTTTTTTCAGTGTATCTGATATCCAGGTTGTGTCTAATATAAGACTGTATCAAACAGTCCAAAGTGTAAAGCAAACACAATTTGTTGGTCTCATACTAGACTAAACACTACTGAAAAGTGAGAGATACTAAAATGGTAAAGAAAACCCCAAAACTTAAAATTTTAAAAGTAAATTTCAAAAATGGCAATTTTGAAAGCAGTCACACATTATACTATTATGACAAGGAAAAAAAGTAGCATATTCCTTGGCTGAGCATTCCTCATGTTCCCTTTCCTGTGAAATAGATGGCAAACAGTTTGTCAAAACCTCTGAAATCAACACTACGAAATGTGGAAATATTTATTTTCTCCACGCTGAACAGCAGTGGAATAGCAGGAGATCGCGCACAGTGCAGGCTGGGGAATGCATCTGTGGCACAAACAGGGCTGCCTCCTTCTGCAGCAATCTTTTCTTTGGTTGAAGATCAGTTGATTAATTCCTGCTATACCAATTAATTTCATATCTCCCAGGCTGTCTAAAGAACAATTTGCTTTGTCCTCCCTCCTCTCAGCTTAGCCTGAGGTCTGTGGGGTTTATTTTGCTCAGAATCACACCGTGGATCTGAGCAATCACCTTCATTACTGGCAGGTTTATTTCTATCAAGTAAAACTAAAGAGTTCTGATAAAAGCCAATGTTTTCTGACCCTCTCGTGCGGGTAAGGACACTGAGGCAGGCTGAGAACAGGACAGTGTGAGAGTTGTACCATGAGGAAAGTAACACGCAGTTGTCTCAACATCCTGCACGGGCCAGAAGTTTAACTCCTCCAAGGGAATAAGAAATCTGAAGTCTTTAAAGATTCTGTCACCTCCACTCCTGTATGTTAAAAGACTGAAGAGTGGTTTCAGACCTGAGCTGAGACCTAGGGAACATCCACCCTAACTACTGTCATGGGTTTAGTTACTCACGAGAGCTCATAGAGTGTACTGGAACCAACTAAAATGCTGGCCCTAGGAATGAAAGTTGATGCCTTCTGCTTAAATTGATCCCCAGACGTATTGCTTATTATGCCCAAATTAACCACAATTCTAAATGGTAAATATTACGGAATTTTCCCTAAATTACATCCAAATGCCTGAAAACAAGTATGCTGGATGCACAAGCACCACAGTATGACTGACTTCTTATAGAATTAGTCACAAGAGGAGAATAAAATAGAACTTATTTTCAAAAAGGTACTGATGTACAATGGAATTTTAAAATTTACTAAATATCACTGCACTGTTTCATCCTTCAGAGTGAATAGTGAATTTGATTCATTCTTGATGTCACTGCTGAAGCAGCCAAAAAAATTTGAATCACATTTAGGTCACTACTTACCAAATACACTACAACAGTGGAACGTCATTTGGACCTGAGTCATTAAGGACATGGAGAAACACTTCCTGTTTATGCACACTTCACTGTACATAAAAACTATTACAATTATAGAATTATCAGATACTTTGGAGTTGACCATTTTGTACAGCACAGATTAAGGAAAAAGCAGAAAGCAGGTAACTTTATCCCTTTCAGTTCTAATGATATTAACTAGAATAACAGTTAGGAAAGATTATATTCTTAAAACTGATTTATATGTTAAAAATTAGGAAAGAAATAATTTGATCAAAAAGTTTTTTTAAAAAATAAACATAAGCTTTTAAAAAATTATGATACACCTTCATATTTAAATGCTTCTTTAAGCTTTCTTCTGCCAGTTACTATTGTCAAAATATACAGCAGTAGTTAATAAGACAAGACTAGACTTAACTATTGACTTTCACAATAAAACATGAAGATAAAAATGAAGCTTGGTGTAATTTATAAGGGAGAAAATGATGTACTAAAAGCAAGACACTAAATCAATTTTAAACACCAAACACAATTTATGTCTGACTTTAAAAACTCATCCTCAAAACATTAATCTCGACAAAGGCCAGAAACTGAATGAGGCATAATTTGTGAAACTGATACCTTTCATCACAACCTCTAGCTGAAAAGGTCATTAGATATATTATATCTAAGTGAGCAGCTTATCCCTGCTTCATTACTGATAATTAAGGCAAGTAATATTTTCTTGACAGTAATGTGTCCAGTAAGAGATATCGACTAGTTTGCATAAACCAGACATTAATTACCAGAGTAGTATCAGAGATAAAAAAAATTAAGTACCTGTGTAACATCATTTCATTATTTTTTCTTCATTTCCTTAAAGAATTAGCAGGCTCAGAAACATAATGAGCATATTAAGAAATCCATTTTCAAGCATTTATTAAAATCCTTATTACACATTACACAAATATATTTTTGTACATATATAAACAGAAATGAAGGCATCTTGAAATATACACATTATTTAGATATTTGCTCATCTTGCTTTACTAGAGCAACGTTTGATGGTGAAGTACGGTGATCAAATAATAGGTTCAGATTTGGACTCCATTTCAAATGTTAAGGCTTTCACATAGATCACAAATGACTCGAAGACCTCTGATCTGCAACTTCAACTCATGTAAAGGCTGTTTTACCTTATTTGCATAAATGGTAGTTTTGCTGTTATACAGAATAACCTACGTACCAAGTGTCTGTGTAAGGATGACAAATCTGTCACTTAGTTCATAATCTGTTTAACAGTTTCCACTTCTCAACAGAAATGTCTCTCAATGTTTTTAAAAGCTGTGTTGCACAGTGTTTGGCAAAGAGAAGGAAAAAAGATTAATTGCAATGGTTTACTCACCAAGATGTTATCTACCATACTTCACTCTCCAATATCCTAGACAAATGTTACCTAGAGAGATTTTACCCTTAGTCATAACTCCACATATAAACGCTGTTGTCACTGCATGCCATGCAGAAGCCACAAAAGTGGTACCCTATCCTTTTAATTTCTCTCGACTCCAGGATCCCTGCAAATGTGAATGGATATTTCACAATAAAACCCGAGAAACAATTCCAGTGTGTATCTGGTTTGTGTGGAAAGGTTTGGTAGCAAGGGGACTACAAGGGTGGCTTCTGTGAGAAGCTGCTAGAAGCTTCCCATATGTCCAACAGAGCCAATAACAGCCGCCCCAAGATAGATCCGCTGCTGGCCAAGGCCAAGCTCACCAGCGACAGTGGTAATGCCTCTGGGATAACGGATTGAAGAAGGGGAAAAAAAACCTGCACAACAGCAACTTCAGATGGAGAGAGGAGTGAGAATATGTGAGAAAAACAAATCTGCAGACACTAGTGAAGAAGGAAGGGGAGGAGATGATCCAGGCCCCAGAGCAGAGATTCCCCTGCAGCCCATGGTGAAGAACGTGGTGAGGCAGTTTGTCCCCTTGCAGCCCATGGAGGTTAATGGTGGAGCAGAGGTCTGCCTGTGTGGAAGACCTCATGCCAGAGCAGGTGGATGTGCCCCAAGGAGGCTGTGACCCTGTGACAAACCCATGATGGACCATGTTTGCTGGCAGGACTTGTGGCCCCATGGGAGATCCACACTGCAGCAGTCTGTTTGTGAAGGACTGCACCCTGTGGGAAGGACTCATGTTGGAGAAGTTCATGGAGAACTGTCTCCCCTGGGAAGGACCCTGTGCTGGAGCAGAGGAAGAGTGTGAGGAGTCCCCTCCCTGAGCAGGAAGGAGCAGCAGACACAACATGTGATGAACTGACCACAACCTCCATCCCTGTCTCCCTATGCTGCTCAGGGAGAGGAGATAGAGAAATTGGGAGTAAAGTTAAGCCCGGGAAGAAGGGAGAAGATGTTTTAAGATTCTGTTTTATTTCTCATTACTCTACTCTGGTTTGATTGGTAATAAATTAAACTAATTTCACCAAGTCGAGTCTGTTTTGCCTGTGACAGGAATTGGTGAGTGATCTCTCCCTGTCCTTACCTTGACCCACAAGTCTTTTGTTATATTCTCTCTCCCCTGTTCAGATGAAGAAGGGAAGGATAGAGTGGCTTTGGTGAGCATGTGGTGTCCAGCCAGGTTCAACCCACCACACAGTTTAAGGAGCTGCTTTTCCTTCATGTACACCTGCATTATGGGGAATGGCCATCTGACAACACCAACTGAAACAACGCTCTCGCTGTTATTTGCTAAGGCAAGTGTACCATGCAGCTTCAACCCACTTCAGCTGCTTTAACACACTTATTCTTTTCCCAGTTTTTGAATGGATCATGAAAGCCATCATTCTAAATTTCTCAACAATTTCTTCAGTAAGTGCTTCTTCAGAGCATAGGATGAGAATACTTAGATTAACAACCACCCATGAAAGCAGTATGATGTGAAGTCATCTCCATATTTCTTTCAATTTATAACTTTGCACCTCTGCAATACGAGGATGGAGGCCTCATGTACATTTTAGAAATGTATTTTTGTACAAAATTCATTTAACATATCTTAACTAAATGTTATAACTGGCATTGAGATAACAATACAAATATAAGTAATTTTAATTTAAATATCAAGTTCATCACAAACTTTTGATCATAAACTGACTCTAGAAAAGTTCTGAATCTGGAGTGCTTAATGAAATTAATAATTTTTCTATAATTTATCCAGATTGTTCATTTTTTACCCTGAAAATTGGCTTAATGCGATCATTTCACATAATTCTAGCAGTCACAGTAACTTGTTAATTTTGTTAATATTTTTTTGTTCTTACTTTCCATCTATTTTTTTTTATTTCACATACAGTTACCATTGATATGTTATTTTTCTAGGAGTATTAGTAATAGGTATAATGGAATATTTTTTCAAATAAGAAATGTAATTTCAGAAACCTTAGTGTATATCAAAGGTGTAAACTTTTGCTGACAACCCATCCTAATAAGTCTTTACTTTTCACAGCTTACCTCAGTTTGAGGCAGAAATTAGCATTCAGTGCTTAAAATGCTACCACTACAACTTAAGCATTTTCAAATTTAAATTCTGAAAGGGAAAAATTAAAATGTAATTTATGAGAAAACGGTGAAGAAAACCTTACAAATCCAGCCACTGTTGTCAGTTATAAAACTAACCCTATAGTTGCACAATTACTTCAGTGTTAAATTTGAGTGGAAAACAGATTGAACTACTCTGGATGACCGTACAAAGAATTAGAAGAGATGGAATCAGATTTTGGTTTTAAAAGTATTTTAAGTAACACACATGATTTTATTCTCTCTCTTGTTCACTTAAAACATTAAGCTTAAGATGTATTTTGAACACTGGGGAAAGATTTACAGACTCCTTGAGGATGTTTATAGTGGGTTTCTTCTAACAGTACGAGCACGAATGTGTACTCCTCATGTTCCCACGCTTTCCCCTCTGACAAAGACGGAGTAGCAAAGGGACCACTACAAACCAGAGAGCTTTTCAGCAGTTTTAGGGCATGTACTTGAAAACTGCATTTTATTTTAGGTTTTGACAAATGGAAAAATCATGTTTAAAATTCTGACATCAAAACCTGCAATTTCATGCTTCATCTATACAACATCCCCTTAGATGTAAATACACGTGAAAGTAAATACCATTTAAAAATTTTCCCTTTAAGTTCAGTACTAGGTGTTTTCTGATATCAATTATCTAGAGAAAAAAATCTAGGCAAAATTTGCAGTAACTCTTTAAAAATGAAGGACTTCGGACCCACATTCTACTTTAATAGCATTCATTACATACTTGCAGCTTTGGCAGCTACATTACTTTACTATATATTTCTTCTTATCCATAGAAAATTGTAACAGAAGTTATCAATATTACATTAAAACACTGAAGCAGCGAAACTTCTGCTTAATGTACAACAGTGACTGATACAAACCTGGATACATCCTGACAAAGAGTCTGTCTGACCAGTGAAACTTATTTCCTTGGTGCAGGATTTAAAAATGAATTTGTGTTAAGCAAGAAAATCCAAACTATTACTAAGTAATAGAAAATTTACTATATTCCAGCATCTTGAACAGTTTCTGAAACAGTTCTTCAAGAAAAGGAAAATGATTTTTAACTATACTAGAGCAAGAACAATCTCTAAGAATGCTTCAGATAAAGTTTGATGATCTGACTGGTTGAAGAAGCACACAAGGTGATAAAGCAAGACTTTATGAAAATTATGAGTATTGCCCTGTATAAATTTCACACACAACTAATTTCAGCTCTTCAAATTTTGCATTTCAACACCAGATTATGAAGTTCTATTTAACACCATTTTTACTCATGCCCATATGGTCAGAATCTTATTTTAAGGAAGTTAGTAATCTCTCTTCATTTATAGAAGAAAATTAAGAGAAAAAAAATCCAGACAAAATCTAACCCAAATCCCTGATACCTCTGAGATCATATGAAGAATCCAATTTCATATATGGATCTGATCAGGTTAGGTAGCAAGCTTTAGAAAACAACTCCAAAAATTGGATTATTTATTTGATAGCTTTTCCCTGGCCTATTCTTTGGACAGCCATTTCTAGATGGGAGAATTTCTGTTACTTTTGTTGTTTACTCACTAAACTGTAGAAAAAAGGAGGGAAGGAATCAGCAAAGAATTCAATCTGGGAATGTGTAATTGAAAAATGGCAATTTTTATAAATGCAGTCTCAAAACTTAATGAGTTTACTATGAGGCTTAGTGCCTAAATGTCTTATGAAAATGTTAAAAAAGACCACTTGTTTAAAGTAAAATCATGGCTACTACATAAGTCAACGACTTTTCTACAATATTCTGTAAGGCTGTGTAATACCTTAAGGCTCATGTGGAACAGCTGCACTGACACAATGGGCTGCAGACGTTTTTACTGTCCTAATAATCCACATATTAAAGAGTCCCTAAATACTCATTGATGCGACAGACCATAACAACTCCCATGGAGCTGCTACAGTTTATCAGGTCAGTGATCTGCATACTGAGGATTCCCCAAGTACTCATTGACAGGTAGCGTCTCATATACACTTGTACTAAAATAATAATTGCTTCAAAGGAACTGTTAAATCCCAGTTGCAAGAACAAATTAATTTAAAACCACTGAGACAGCACTTTGTTTTTTTTCTAAAGATCTAACAATCTAGACAAATTTACTAGACAAACCAAGACATCTGAGCAGAACAACTGTTCTCAAATTTTACTGCAGTTTGGCATTGTGATTAAAAATACTACCCACTTTGTCTTCAATGAATTACAATCACTACCTTTCTGCTAGGCAAGTGTGACCCAAAACCTGTCCTTGACAGAAAAGAATGAATTAAAAAAACTGTTATATAGTTAATAATCTTAATTGAAGCCTTGAATTGCTTGTTCCCCAAGCCCTCACTTTCTTCCTCTTTTCGTCTGTCCTCATGTCTTAACTATAAATCATTGAATCCCTTATTTTTTTCCTTTCTCTTTTCTTCCATACCCCAACAAGTGCTCAGCCTTGTCATCTCAGATCCCATTAATTTCTTACTCTGTTGTTTCCTCTCACTACATTTATGCTTTACAGATTAGAGGAAAAACTCTCACAGGGTATAGAAACCTTTGCACCCAAAATAACCTGTAGTGATTTATTTGCTCCCACCCACTGCATCATGCAATGATACAACTGATTCACACTCTAGATGACTTTCTGGCTTCATTAGAGTTTCAGACAAAGCTGAGCATGGAAGCATTCACACAGACTACCAAAGAGAGGGAATGACTACATGGAAACTGCCTGTTGTCAAAACATAGCTCATTCAAAGGCAGAAATCCAGAAGAAAAGGCTGATTCACAATGTTAAACTAGAATACCTTAGAGGCTATGCCCATTATGAACTTCAGCCTGATAATGCTATCCTCTGCCACTTGGTATAGGCAGTGCTACATACATCACCAAAATTTTTCAGGGTTAAGTCTGATATTCCCACTAGTTTTTAGATCGTTTGCTCCACAGGGCTCTCAGATTATACACTTCAAGTATTATTTATAGTCCAATCAAGAAGCAAATCAACTGCATTGCTTGTTTATGTCACTTGCTTTTTATGACTCATTTATGTTATGGCTATCAGGACACATAGATCTAGCTGACATTGGTGGTTGTGTGTTTGTGAAAACATTCTTCATGAAAACTGTACTTCTAAATCAGATGAGACCTCAATCAAATTTACATTAACAGTCAGGGTAGTCGCAGTACTCAGCAGCTGAAAGCTGACAGTCAAACCAAGGGATGAAAACAAGAAGTGGGAGAAGTATCAAAAACATCTCAACAGATCCATGACTTTCATAACACTGGCCATGATAACGGATACAAGGAGATTTAATTAAAGAGACAATATGATAGCTCATAATAGTGTAACACTAGCACTTAGACACTGTAAACTCAGATTGTGACAGTTCATTTCTCCAAAGTTAAACAGCATCATAAAAATTAAGAAGAAAGCAATACTCCTTTCCTTAGAACACTCCTCATAGGTAACTTCTCCTCAGTCCATATATTTTATGCTTCCCTTGTAAAGACCTGAATTATTACTCTGCAGTCTTTTTCTTTATAATTTTAATAATTCCAGACATATTCTAAACATTATTGCAAAGATTATTTTCCTAGCCCAGTGCTTTGGTTAGGAACACCAACCTCCCTCTGCCCTTCTATTATCCCATTTTTTACTACTGAAGCAAACACAAACCACATCTCTTAATTTTCAAGGTCCCTGCAATTTAATGTCACTTTAAATATCACCTCTTAAACAGCAGTATACTTACTGTCTATTTGTGAAATCTATTTCTTGCTTCCTGTTCTTGGGTTTGGGATGCTTTGCATATGAAAATTCACAAAATGTCTCATTACACACCTTTCACAATTCCTCAAAAATCTCCTCTTCTAGGAAAACCTCTGCTCTCACAGAACTTAAATGCTGAACTAATTTAAGACAGGCTATGTTGATGAAACCCTAACACAGCAAGTTACTGACATTTGGCTCTGCTTAAGAAGATAAGGACTGGCACTGTCAGCCTGAACAGCTCTCCCAGCCGCATCCTAATAGAGTTGTAAAACACTATTCTTGCTGCAGCCAAAGGATTAGAGATAGGGTCAGGGTGTGTGTGTATGTGTAGTTCACGTCTGTAGTAATTGTAGTACAATTAATTTTCTTTGTACAGTCTCACCTATAGTGGCAAATGGGGTCAAAAGCCACAACTTGAACTCTTCTACAGCTTTTGCTCCTGACGTTGCCTTCCTTTTCCTTCTTCCCTTCTCTTTGCAAAAGGAATAGAAGAAAATGCAAGGTTTTTCCTCTTCCTGTACATCCCAGTTGTACAAGAAGTTTTTGATAGCTACAGGGCTTGGCAAAGATAAGAAGACCACAGAGAGAAAAAAGACTGAAGGTTCCCGAGAGGCTGCTGGAGAAAGAAGTAGTCTTAGGACTTCACAAGAGAGGGAGAGAGAGAAATCAGGAGACCACCACTGTGTTCCAGTCCAAACATCAACTGCTTCATATTAAACAAATACATCATATTTCTATTCATCAATACATCATGGACAGGGGTGTGATACCTGCCACTGTTTGAATGATATAGCTTCAGAAACAGCAACAATTGCTTTTAAAATGAGAAGTGCCTGAGTACACCAATTGTAGCCAGGTTTACATGCCTGGTACTTGTCATTTAGAAGACATTTCATATCGCCTTGTATGATTTGATAGAACAATGATAGAATGAGAACCCAGTCCCTTAACTGCTCCCCTACCCAATCTGAAATCTATCTTGGTGAAGGAATGGTCTTTGACTACTTTGTCCAACCTTGCCCTAATAAATTTGAGAGCCTAAACATTGAGGAGAGGATACCTTGACTGTTTACCCTCAGGGCTAGACTATACTGCACAGTCCAAGTTGCAGCATGACAGGCAGTATCTTGGCTATTCCTTGTCAATCAGTCATCTATGTCCTGAAGAGGAGGCATGCTAATTCAAAGGAACAATTAACAATTGCTAGTACATTGTTAAAAACTTTTGTAACTGTGACAAGTTCAATGACAATCTTCTTGAGTCACTATAAAATGAATGTACCTTTGATGACACAGCAAACAGAAGCAGATGGCCTGTATATCTAAAGACAGCAAAAATCTTCTTTACAAATAAGGATATAGGTGCCAGAATCATCACCCTGGATCTGAACTTGCAAATGAAGCATCGGTTCAAGGTGGGCCAACATATTTCTGTTGTGCATAGAGGAACACTTACAGTAAGTATCCTTGTCTCTTAGGCATTTTGTGACTCCTACTGACAGTGGGTTTATCTTCTTTAGAAGCAGTTTATTTAACCAGAGTCCCTAAACATTACATGACTTATCAACTGGATGCCCATGCAGCTTTTTATTGATTCCATTTGCACAAACACATACAGGGTCTGCTCAGCAGTCTCTGCAGTACAGTTTTATGTAAATAAGTCTCATTTTGAAAAAAAAAAAACCAACCCACAAAAAACCTCTCCAAAAACCAAAATGAGTTTTTTGTACATTTTTACATAAGGTCTTTAGTAAATGGAAAATCTGACTTGACACTTTCCTAACATCTGTCATATCTCAAGAATCGCAGTTATGTATGGTCCATGAAGTATTTTTCAAAGGATCAATAATATGTGAAGTTTTATCAACACGATAGAACTACTTATTCTCTTCTATAAAAATTACTATTTTTTGTAGAAGTTTAAAAATCTATTCTATTTTCAGTTTCTGAAAGCAATAATTTAATTCCAAGTGGATTTTAAAATTATGCTACTGTAATACAAAGGCATTGTAATGATCTCTTGCTTCTACAATAACAAAGCTGTTATGAATCACTGTAGTGTGTGTGGATACGGAAATTGATGGGGAAGCCTTCCTTGAATTACAGACTTTATCTGCTGTTTATGATGTTTTAACATCTTGAAGACTTCTTACCAGTAGCTTCATTGCTGTCACAACTCCTGTAGTTATTTAGGATGCATGAATTCCCATAGGACCTACCAATCCGAAATCCATTAAATTATGACAGGAGCTGGATTATGATAAATAAGTTTACCATTCAAACTTCCACTTCATAAGAACATAGATATTTAAGTATATACCAAAAAATTTTCAGGTAATATTTAATTTGAACTTGAGAAACTTTCGTATGTTGATTTTACAGGAAAAAATCTCACCCTAATTGAGTGATCACCCACATAGGAATCTGTGATTCCTGTTGTTTCTTGCATCTTGATACTTTAGAAGGCTACTATAATAGTAACCTATTTTATAAATCTATTTTGATTGTAACTTTCCAGAGTAACTTGCATTCAGTTTTTCAAAACAGGAAATACTTATATGACACCATTTATACATGCCATATTGTGTGCTATATTCGAACTCAAACAACATCAAGAAATACATGGAAATCCTTTCCTTACTAAAAGAACTACTTTTTGCCTGTAAATAATTTACAGAGAGCCACCTAATGATCTTATTGAGATTAATACAGAGAACTTGATTGGAAGAAATTACAAATAACTGCATTTTCATTTTAAAATGTAATATTCAATGACTACTATAATTGCACAGAAGTACATTTAGAGATCCTAAGGTCAGAACTAGTTGGTGATGAGGGCATAACTGGGTGTGAGAAGATGAATGTAATAAATTTAAGTGTATAATTAAAGTTGACAAGAGTATTTAAAAAAAAGACGTCAGATTTTTTTTTTTAAGCCTGCTGCTTATTTTAAAAAATGATAATACATTAATTTTTCTCATTTTGGGCAGCTTCACCTTTTCTTTACAATGCACATCTTCCCTGAATATCTAATATGTTACAAGAAATAACAGTATTATGTAATTATGTTTAACAAACTATGTAAAACTGAAATATATACCTAAGTGATAGGAAGTAATAACTGACAGGAAATCATGCTTACAATGCTACCGAACTAATTTATTCAGTAATTTCAAACTCAGCTCTTTGGTAAATACACCAGGCCAAGTCACGAGCACATAACAGGACACTGGGACTGATTTGCTAACAAAACTGGTGCAGATAACAAAGTATCTTGATCACTCTAATACACAGATTTATTTATTTTAAAAAAAAAAATCTTAATTTTAAGGCTAATTGTAGGTTTTTGCATAAAAATGGAAAATGTCTAAGGAACTAAAACCGAGATACTTCATTTAAGAATCTATTGATAATCCAGCATCAAACTATTTTTATGCAAGACTAAAGAAAAACTCTCTAACCAGCATCAATCCTTTCTTTAGAATGAATAGCAGGATGTGAACTTTTCATTTTTCAAACTGTTGATGAACTACTGGACCCCAGCAATCCAAATCACCCACAATTTCTTTGGTGCTGCAGTAGTAACAGGATGGAACTCCTCTGCCACCTCCAAACCCCTTTAATATTTTCTAGACCATAAAAACAGTATAGCTATTTAATATGTAATAGCAGAGGCCTGAAAAAGGTCTCATTTTCTCACGACAACTGTTTCTTCTGATGCAGACAAGAACTATCATATAAGAGGAAGGTTATTAACCCAAGTCATAGCATAAAGCTTTGATGTCATACAGGAAAGAATACACAAGAAAATCTCAAATCCAGAGTAAAAATTTAAGAGGTTACTTTTTAAGAAGTCATGGTTAATATCAAGGGGAGAAAAAACTTCTGGAATCATGTACAAACCAAACAGTTACTACAAAGAACAAGAACATGTCAAGGTAATATGATGCACACAGCTGTGGTTAAGTGGGTGCTCTGCTTGGGCTACCAGGTCTAACAGGGCAATACTGCTTTTCCTACCCATGAGAGCTGGTTTACAGATAGCAGCACCTACACAGCAGCATCTCTGTGCTGTGCCACAGAGATACACTCAAAGAAAAAATGTTGAGAACAAAATTAATTTCAATAAATAAATGAATAAATGGAAAGCAGGACATAAATTACAGGTAGATGTAGTACACTGCTACTGTAACAGGTGAACTGAGCATGGCTGTCCCTGCCTTCAGAGCAGCTGGTTACTAAGATTAATAATTTATATATTCAAAAGGGTCCTGGTTCTTCTGGACTTGTTGGCTGGAAATGCTACAGAAAGCATGAAACCCATATTACTTAGCTTCTTCCCCTCAACTAAAATAGATACATGTACTACATGCAGCTGTCAAGCATTCCAAAAAGATTATTAATTCAGCTTGAACTTAATCTGCTGAATGAAAGTGCTTGAAAAAATGTATTTCAGTTTTAAGAAAGGAGTATGACTTGATGTGTCAGAAAGAAAATTAGGCTGATAGTTATGCCTTTATGAGTGCAGCACTGGAACTCCCCTTTTCAGCAAGAGGAATGGACTGTACTTCTTTGAAAGGATAATTTGACTGCAGATCCTCAGGCTTCCGTTGAATTACACAAATACAGCAGAACATGCTGTAAAAAAACACTGAGAAATCAAAACATATTCCAGAATGCAATTCTTCAGTATTTTCTATCTGGATTATCACAGAATCATAGAATATCTTGAGTTGGAAGGGACCCATATATCAAAGCAGTCTATCTTTTAACCCAATATATTGGAACTATAGCAGAAAACTCCAAAGAAATGACCTCCCTAGAAACAGAATCTTATTACCCTAACTATTCAGAAACTTTGTATTTGAACTAATTAATTATATCTGATGAAGCTAATCATACACATCCCTAATGAAAAGTAGCTCTCCTGATGACACAGGCTATTACTTAAATAATTATGATAAAAGCGACTTCACACAAAAAGGACAATACTTAGTAAAAAGCAATCCTAGGAAGTTTTTTACTCTGAAGATTTTTTTAGTAATCTTACCCAGAAATAAAGGGTCTGGGTGTGTTTTGTCAGATCATATTTACACAGATAGCTTGTCAAACTAGTAAGTATATACAATATGAATAAATTTCCAGTTTGGAAAAGAATTAAAAGATCTCTTTTATGACAGAAGCAGATTTTGCCTTGTCATTCTTAGGTTCTGTATTATCAAAATGCTCCAAGCGTGTGTAAGCTTTGGTAAAGGTCAACACAGAAACAGGCATCTTGTCTGATGTTTGACTAGCACTACTGGTCTATTAATAGCATAATGTTCTAACAACACATGATGTTTTAAATACTTCTTGCATTTTTTATTTCCTATACATCCAGTATCACATGGGTTTATCTCACAGAAAGAGTTCAACAGTCTTAATGAATTAAAAATCAGAAAATGCTTCAGAAAACCAAAATGCTTTGGTTAGGAGAAAGTGGCAGCCATGCAGCTGAAAACAAGGAAGTCTAGGGAAAAAAATAATCTCTGCCTATACATGCTTTGCTAAAAGTCTCTTGACACAAATAAAAGGATCCTCCCCAACATATGGAGGAGTTGCTATGCCCTTCCGGGGATGGTCTGTAGCTATGTTCACCTCAGGCACGCCAAGGAGAGGTGAATTGTCAAAGGCAATTTCAATCATTGGGTGGTTTGGTTGAGGCAGATTAGTTGTACGCAATCATGATAGATAGTTTATCCCAGCCCCAAACTGCCGCTTGGGAAATCTTGCACGCAAACGAACAGAAACTCAGTCATTATTAGTGTCAAGAAGGTAGAGGGAGGCAAAATTTGGTTGGCAGCCAGGCAAGATGAATCAAGGCGAAAAAGTGACCAATTGCATGTTCAAAATGGAAATTGATAGGCATGTTGTAGTTTGGAAAGATTTTAAACACCAGAAAAAGTCATACATTATTAATTATTCAGAGATAAATATTTAAAAAGTCTTTCTCTATGGAGAAATACATTTTTTTTAGTCAATGTAAATTACATGTATAGTGTCCTAATTCTAAGCTTCTTTATCCCAGAAGCTTCACTACAACTGTTATTATATAACTTTAAATACGCCTGCTCAGTAAAAATACTGCAAATTAAAAATTTTCCAACAAATAAACATTTTTAAAAGGAATATAAGGGATATTAGTTTTGCTGAATGATTTGGAAGCCAAACAACCACTGGCATCCCCAACAGTGGAGTATAATGGTCATATTTATCACCTTTACCTTTTCAAGGTACCTAAATATTTGATGAACAAAACAGTAAAATCCACCTGTGTGAGCAATCACAATCCTTAGTTCTCTAATAAATAGCAAAAAATTGCTAAAAGAGAATGTCCTCAAGTTTCATTGCCTGAAGTGATATGCTCTGACAAATCTAACAGCTCTTTCTGTGTCATTCCTAATGCACTTGTCACTCAGTATTATCCATCCTCATTAATGACAATGGGAAAGTTTATCTTGGGAACACGTTTTAAATCATCCACTCTTTACAATGGGACCATGAAATCTCTTACAAAACATGAGGCGGGAACTACTCTGACAACAAAACCCCTTCCTGGCAGCTTTACTCTTAATTCTTGTTCAAGGAATAATGTGTTTATCATACAACCATATGGAACAATATATTAGATGAAACTTGAAATAAGAATTTTTCAAGATAGGAAGTTAATTTACAGTATTTTTGTTATTATGAGAGAACAGTAAATCTCTTGGGAATGTAATTTTGTACAGAACCAGACTTCCTCTTATAGGAAAAAAAACCCCTTAAAAAATACTCATAAAGTAGTTTGAATATTCATTAACTAAACACTTCATAGAAACAGCAGTATCTCTCAATAGAAATGATCTCTGACTATTTCTGACTTTGTAGAAATTCTGCTTTGTTTATAAATATTTTTACCCAATATCTAGACTGTACATATAACAATACTCTAGTTATGCCTAATTTTCACCAGTAAATATTATGTTTTGATTATCAGTTCTGAAAACTGACACCCCCCCATGTCAGTGATATGCACTTGCAACTGATGGAATGCAACTGTTCACTTTACTTCAGATGCTCTAATGTAAAAACTGCAACATCAATTACTTTTTTCTCATAATCTCATTTATAACAACACCACAAACCTTCCATAAAAGCAGCAGTTAACATAACTTACTTTCAAACACATCTTCGCTTACTACACCTTCAATAACTGCTAATCTTTTGGATCAATTTGAAAAGTAACAATATAATTTAAAAACACAAAATACAATTTCAAATCCGAGAAACAAAAAAATAACAAAAACCAAATAAATACTGCAAGAAAGTATTACAGATACACCTATTGGTGTGAGCACAGACAACTTCCAAACTGAATGTGCAGAATAATACTGTCCTAAAAGATACAAATACACACCATGGTGTGGATGAGCAAGACAGGAGAGGCAAAAGAGAGGAGGAGACCATGGTATGCATATGATTTTTAGCTCAGACTACACAAGGAAGAAGTTCTTATATAAGGATATAAGTAATCTACTGACAAGATCCTGTCCTTCTCCCTTAGAGCCTTACTTTATAGACACAGCAAAAATTTTTCTTTGTAGGTTTAGGGGCATTTCAGTAACCTGAATCTAATTCTCATGACTTTTTCAAAGCCAGAATGCCATTTTCAGATCAGGAAAAAACCAACACAGATGCAAGTCCACCTCAAAACTGTGTCTTTTCCATATTGCAACCGTGGTCCTGAAAGTTCCTAAAGTAACCCGTGTTTCCTTTAGGACAGTCAGAATAAGAATAAGCCAGTTCTTCCTTCACCATTTCCACAGGTTTTCAAAAACCAAAACATTACAGACTATTGCTCAAGATTTTAGCAAGCAGTAGTAATTTGTCTTCTTACTCTGCAAAAACTCACTTTATTAAAAGAAAAGTTAGAAATAATGTGGCTTTTTACTTAACTGATGATACATTAAATACCTCATCAGTAATTTCTTATCAAAATGTAAAGGAAACCTAAAAAACCCCCCAAAACCTAAGCAGGACACTAATAAAGTCAAGCAAATATAGGTTAATGCCTAGATATTTAAAATTAGCTACATTAATTATACAAATACAAAAATAAAAATTAACCAAATACATTTAAAGATGATGATAATTTACAAAATGCCTCGTCACTCAAGCAAAATGTGAATTCCATTTAACTATACAGCTCTTCAAAGCATCAGAAATCTCCTTTTAGTTACTTACTGGAATATCTGCACACATTCAATATTTATGTTGTCTTCCTCTCTATCCATTTTTAAACAGAAATAAAGGAGTAGCTAAAACTCTGCCACTAAAATGACAGGAAGGCTATTTTTAGTCTAAATGATGTAGGCCAAGCACAAACAGCCCATGGCTATGCTACTATTGAGGGTCAGATCTAAACACAAATATTACATTTCCTTCTTCTTAATTCCTTATTTCAACAGCAACAAGAATTACAAATTAAATACTGGTTTGCATCTCTTAACACTCATACTAGAAGGAGAACGATTTTTTCTGTATATTATAGCAGTAAAAGCTCATATAACTCCTGTCACACTATTCTCTGGTAGCAAAAGGTTTGTGAAAGGGCATTTGGGGCAGCATAGGAAACATGTAATCCGCCCAGAATTACAAAGCCTTATACCAAAAGGCGAGAAGTACTGATTGAGAAGTATATGGCGTTGCCTCAGGGGCTTTAGATTTCAGATCTGAGATGTAACTGACTTAAGAGACTACAGTGTTTATTGATTAGGCAACATATTACTAAATCCCTAATAAATCAGTAAGAGAAGAGATACAATTAATGGATAACACTACATAATGAAGTGCTGAAAATAAAATGCTGCTCAGTTAGTAACATATGGCAGCTCAAGTGACTGAGGGATGTGTATCAGGATGGGTACAAGCTGTGGCTGTATCTGCGAGCAGACTCCCCTTGGTCAGTGCCGAGAGCGTAGTTTCACCATATCCTACTTGGTTCCTATTCTCAGTCTGCTAGTGAGCACTGCCAATTCAGAACACCTACATCTTTAAGCCAAAAAACCTTAACAGAACAAGGTTTTCCTTAGTTTACTCTTTTCCACTCTAATACGAAACATAAGGTTTAAAATAAAAAATGGTGAATATTGTATTAAATCATCATATTCTGCTACACTTTCTGCCAATATGCAGGTAACCATACAAACTCCAGGTTGTATGTAAATATCCTTAAAAGCAAGAAATACCAGTGACAGCGTATAAGCAAAACTTTTCTTCTTGTTCATCTAACTGTCTGTTGGCTCCCAAATAAAAGTAAGGGTGCATATCCAAAAACTATACTGGAACACTGTAATCATTGTCCGAAAACAGGGGAATGCAACTGCCAATGTTAAAAGTTTTTCTGCCACTCACAGACCCCAAGCTCATCTGCCAACTGCCCACCTCTTAACTCCTCCAGCTGGAGAGTCTGGAGCCAACTCAATGACAAGGCAGGTCACTGCATAGCTATTATCCAAACATCATTAAGTGTTTTGCTTACAAATACACCATTATGGTTCTATTCAAACTCCCAGTAAATATTCTGGGTATAGCATGGAGACTTCAGATGTTCCCTCAAGACTCAGCTACCATGGCCAAGTCGTCCATCTCCAACATTCATATGCAAGTCACACACAGCCTTTCTCTTTGAGAACAAGTGAATGTATAGTTCCTTAGCAAAGATTACTAAAGATCTGAAAATTTTAAATAACAAGCAACCAGGTTATTTTAAGAATAGCAAGCACTGTTTTGGATGCAAGGTGAAATTGATTTCTCTTGTGCAGCAATACTCACACTGTCCCACTTAAAAGTGATAAACTGTTCTTTATTTGTGTTTTCTGCTTTTAGTTGGAAACACAACTCAAGCAGACATACTGCCCAAAGATAAGCGGTTTAATATGAGAAATAGGTAAGCCCATTTGGTAACTGTTCTGTAACCACAGGAATTTTATGAACGTCAGAGTGAAAATTCTTCATGAATTTTTGCTATAACAGACTTGAAGCAGGATAAAAGATGAAGAACCCATTAGAGAGCATTCTCAAGCTAAAAATCCTAGGTTTCTCAGACCTTAAATACTTGAAATGAGGCATTTAAAGTGAATTATTTTCAGCAAGCACTAGCAGCTGTTTTCTGAAAGTCAAACAGTCTATGGCTAAGTTAGCACCCAAATTCACTTTATTTATTTATGTATTTATGGACATCAATACAAAGCTTTAGTTATCATACACTATATGATTACTGCTCACTTTCTTCAGAACGAAGGAACAAGGAAAGAGGGAGCTGAGCTGTTACTTGGCAATGCCACCCAAGTCCAAGCTATTATTCTGAAGGGAAAAATATTCTGTTAATGTTAAGCTGGCCAGAAGTACCTCTTTAAATGCAATAAATAATATTTTTCTTCTTGGAGACAGTCTCACTTGGTATTTCAAAAGCTGTTGGTTTTTAGCATGCAATGAGGAATTTTAAATTGCTTTACACGTGATAACAGAATTCTCTGAATAGTGTATGGTATATAATCAAGAAAAAGTGAATTAAAATAAAACACATTCAACTAAAACAACTATGGGAAAGAGAGCAATAAAGATGGCATGACCAAAATCTAAGTTTATTTATGCCTTAGGCACTGTAGTCCACAGCCATTTTGCTTATGACAATCTACTTTTTTTGCACACTCCTCTTGGCCAGCAATATCAAAATAAAATGTACTCTGGAATTCAGTCACAGATAATACGCCATAATTTGGCCAAAGTAGAAAGCAGTGTTTGCACAACGGTTATAGAACATTTTGTTTCTTCACCTACAGTACTTTGCAGTCTCTCTGTATTTCTTTTCTCCTGTTTCTTTTTGGCACTTTTGTTAAGCCCTTCAGACTAAGAATAAGAAGACTAGTTTGCCCTCAATAAAAATAAAATAAAGCAATGTTCCTGTATGTTAAAGTTCAGAAAAGGGTAATATTCTTTGTGAATCAGTAAAATAAACAGATCAGCAAAATGGTACGGAAGGGTTTTGGTAGAAGTGAAAAATTTAAAGAAACCACAAATTTGTGGTTTCCTTAGAGATCTATGATCATCAAAAATCACTAGTACTTTCATAAGACTGGACATGTTAACCCTTAATCTTGAATTTGCAAAATGACAATAAAACATTTTGGAATTTGTTTGATTAAGCACGTTACTAGTCATAGCAAACATTTGGCAACATTGCTCTGTTTTCCTACAAAATGTCATTTTAACCCTTTCCAAGTTCCTGATGGGCCTATCTTACACTTTCTTAGTGTACAGAGTACTTTGAATCAGTTTCTACCCAAAGATAATAATCAATAGCATAACAAACAGTTCTGAGACAAGAAGATCCAGATGGATACCCATCTTCCCTGTGGAGATGCAAAGTTATCCTGTTCTCAAGGTTTCAGTAACAGCCCTGGACTCCTCCTTCAATGCAATGCAGTGAGGTTCATGTATGATACAGGCCTGTGGCTGAGGAAACGTGACTTCCTATAAGCTTTAATTTTTATTTTCCTGCATTTACAGAGATATACAAAATTCAGGGATCTGTAATATTGTTTAATGGCATGATTGAGTTTGCTATTATTTGAAAGTGAGAACATGATACAATTATGAAATATCATATTTTAATTAAAATATGCTAATATTTTAAAGAGCATTTAGCTTCTTAATAACTCATCAGTATCTTTCTAACTTATACCCACAGACCTTTGTCCAAAAAGCACTACTGCTTTAGAGAAAAATATAATCCTTGTAGATAAAGAGTTTTTTAATCTTTACCAACCAACATTTTTACAGAAGATCTCTTTAGCCTACCTGCCTTCTAATACTAAGAAAGTGGGAATATGCCAACTATTTATTTCTCTGGCGAACACAAGATAAGTTGACCCATTTATTTACAGACTGAACAAGGCCAATCCATTTCATGCTGCAGCACTGACCCTTAACACAGATGCTGTGAATGAGCAGTCCATTACAATATGTACAAGTGACCTTTAATTGCATTAATGGCTTTGTTGCATGTTCTTCCATTGCGACAACACAATTATGGTATAAATATTTCTAAACAACATAATTATTTGTTTAAATAAAAATATATATGAGGTCTTTTACTGACAAGGAACTGTAGATGTACTGTATTATAAGTGTTGAAGTTTTGAAAAATTGCATGGAGCCCCCATGTTACACTTTTATAATGTCAAACAACCCATAAAACAAAATTAACTATGAAATAAATTTCAGGATATTACAACTCTTCATATGCAATCTAAAAGCTAACAGTACCTTCCTGTATTCATTTTCAGAATATCAAAATAATTTAATTTACTTTATCCAGTATTCCACAATAAGAAGGGAATATTTTCAAATTAAATTTTTTCACATGTTCCCAAGATACAAGTGTTCTGAAATTCCATATACCACAAAAAACTTACCACTTGATTTCAGTTCTATGTACCATTAGCATTCAGAGGGGTTTTTTTTTAAATAGGAGCACTCCAAGTATTGTTTTACCTTAAGCTATTATAATTTTAAAATATCTCCCAAAACTTTATCTAAATTGTACTGTCACAATTTTAAACACATTTATTTATTCAAATTTGTTTGAAAGAATGTAATACATTTTTGACAGGCAGTTTTTTACAATATTGAAATCAAATCCTTGATTTCATCAAACCCTTCATATTCTGTGCCTTATTCCTGGAAGGCTCATGCCAAAATGATTTAGTTTGATTTTCTTTAACAATGGTAGGCTGGCTTGACAGCATCTGACAAAACAATTCAGTGAAGTACACCATACCAGGTAAAGAGAACCTGAACTGGCTACTAGATGAAATAATGCCGAATGGAGCTGGGAATTATGACATAATTAGTTTTGCAGAAGAATCTTTTTGCAGTATTACTAACTTTAGATTAAGAAAATGTTATGGTGTTATAATTACTGTCTTTTGGTGGTAATGTCATTATGAATATCACAGGGAAATTGGACAGGAAAAATCAATGCAACAGCAATGCAACAGTGGTTTGACTGGCATCAATTTCAGCTGAATTTGCTTACAATGTTTTACCTCTCTCTGTCAGAAAGTTTAGTTTTATCTGCAGAGTTCCCTGCATTTGAGTCCCTGAGCTGAAGTGGAGCATCCACTACCAGAGTTTGCCAGGTATGATGCTCTCTGCTCAAGGCAGGCTGGGGAGAGAGAGGTTTTCCATGTAAGCCCCAAGTGTACTTGTGTTCTCAAATACATGGGGAAGAGCAGCCTCAAAGATTTTATGACATCAGAAAGTTAAAAAAATACACGTTCTGCAACACTTCAGAGAAACTGTCCCTCACCTTGAACCAGGAATACCTGTGAAGTTTCACCCATGCTGCAGGCCCTGGACAGCCAGGCAGTCACAACCTGTTACCCTCTGGCTTGGGGAAAGCAGGTTCCATCCTGAGGTTGTAAGGCCCTAACGTGGGGTCAAGCCTTGTAATGTCACCAGTGCACGATCTTAAAATACAGAGCTGCTCTTATCTGTATACAAAGGTATATTGACTAAGCTCCCAGTATGACAACATGTATTGTGTAGCATATATTAGCTTTGGTGTTACTTTGTGTGAACTTTATCTCAGCAAGTAAGAATTCACTTCTGTATTTTACTGATCGATTGCTATAGAACTATCACCTTACTTAATTTTCTAATAAATCAATGTTTTGCCTCTTGTCAGCTCTCAGGCTTGCAGATTCTTTTTGTTAAAATATTGCCTAAAATAATTCATGAATTCAAATGCTTGCATTTGTTTACAAAATTGCTCAACTTTATAAAAGCCAGTGGAATATAATCAGGATTAGGGTGAGTCATTAATGAAGGCTGCTTCAAATTATCTTGGTAGAAGCCTGTAAGAAGTGATGCTGCTAGAGGTACAGCAGACACTTTCTAATTCTCACTGATACAGAGATTGTTACGACACGTGTGCGTATTTTAAATATATGCTGATCCCATATGTACTGGTGACAGCGTTGATTTGTTCCTCCAGAAGAAATAGCTCACCAATAACCCTAAACCATTATGTCCATACCTGTTCTTGATGTGTTTAATGAATAATTACAAAATGTTTCTGAGAGCACAGTTCTGGCACTCAGTGACATCACCATCTCCTGAGACACTTCGGACCAAACTTGTACTATGCTAATACCACTCTGAAGCACTGCAGACATCACTTCTGACTTGGTATTACCCATCTCTTCTGGTAAATAATCTATAGCAGTGGCTAATTGCAGTTCCCCTTTGCAAATAAGAAGTTTACCACAGTATAGTCTGTATAAAATAAGCAATCAAAAATGACAGAATGAAAAAAAAAAAAAAAGTAGAAATACAGCTATTTCAGGTGGAAGCTACCTAAGATGTATTTCCTGGTTTTAATTGCCAAATTCACCATCTTAAAAGAGTTTTAAGTCTTCTTCCAAATACCAGTGCTGGACACAACATACACATTAGTATCTGGAGCTGCAATTAAATCTTGCTTACTTTGGCAATCATTAATTTTCTTATAGGCCTGTACTGAAAGATGAAGAAAGGACATTATTTTAATGCCTTTGGAATAATACATTTTTTTTAATTCTATAGAGACTCAACCGCTGTTTTTTGTGATTATGTTTCCTTCCAAAGACACAACCTTCTACTCTGGCAATTACCAATAGGAAAAATGCACTGTGGAGTGCTCCATAGTACCATATTGTATCTGCCTGCCTCTGAGAATCCAGCAACTTTCCTGCCACAGGACTCTTCTGATCCTGACTTTCTTCTCTTCCTCTTAGGAAACACCTCTCAAAAAAGAATCTCCTGAACATAATGTATATACATTATGCTCTGGAAACTTACTTATTTTTGCTGTGTGGCAATTCTTTACATAGTATATGACACTTGGCTTCAAACTGAGCTGTCTTTTAAAGATTTTTATTCTGGTTTGCACAGGTGTTATATAGTCATTAAAAAGAAATCATATTAGCTGGCCCTTACTTGTGTATTACTTAAAATAAAAAAAATAAATCTCACAACATTTATTTATTAGACAAACTGTATTATACAACTTGTAGGAAAAAGCTTATTCTCTATACTATTAACTATTGATTGTTACCTGAAGACTTAAAAAAAAATCAGCGGTAAAGCAAAACTAGGGAATTAAAAAAACCCCTCACAAACTTTCCTATTTGCAAACATTTATCTGAATTTATCAAAAGTTTTAACTTTAAATACACAATTTCAGAGGTTTATGTTGACCAGACAGTAACAAAGGGAATTAATCAAATATGAATCTTCTCCAACTGTCTTGTCAAACCAGGTAATGATGTCCTGCCAGCCAAACTCAGAGGGAACATGTGAAACAAATACAAAAGTAAACAGGCCTTAAGCTGCCCAAGGGAAAGTCAGCAAGATGGCAATTTCAATCATTTGGAATAATACTAAAGCAGCCTTAGGCTTTTCTCAGAATGGAAACATGTCACTGTTACTGCAATATTTCAACAAATCAGACTGCAAAAGAAAGGAACACTTATGTAATCACAGCCGTGGAATAGTGCTTTACTCAACGGTGAGGTGGAAAATAATTAAGAGGAAATTCCCTTTTTGCGAGTAATTGTAAACATACCTAACTAATAAACACAAACAATGTTTCCTTAGAAATTTCAGGGAGTGAAAAATCAAACTTAGGCAGATTCCTTTAGTTTTGATATAGGAGGCTTTGGAACAAGAAAAATAAAGTTCTATCATATAAAATAATGAACATAATATTGCTACAAAATTTATCAACGTTGATAAAAGTTATATTCAGAGCTACAAACAAAGCAAAAAGCACTGAAAAGTTTCATTAAGATGAATGGGTTGTCATATCATTTAACTGAGAAATCAAAAAATATTTCAAATATTTGGGGAACTTACCTAATCAGTAAACTTTCAGTATGTGTCTAGTCATGTAGCCATCTTTTAGTCAATCATCAGAAAATCAAAGGCAAATTGGCATGACTCAACCCAAACTTTAATACCGCATGATTGTGTCGTGTAAGCTTGTTTTGTGCGAGGGCTGCTGTGGTTTTAGCAGAGAGATTAACGACCGGACCTAAGCTGGCCTCCAAACCTTGCCCTGCTGATGCCTCAAGTCCTTTGAAGTCTGACCATCATACCTGGCAAAACAACAGTGGGAACTAGGCTGGTGTCAGATCTAATCAAGTTTCCTGCCTCAGCATAGCTAACTATGGGGTACACTAATTGGCCCAATTGCGGATTATACCTTTTGCTACAGATTCAAGACAATAATTTAGTCAAATGATGGTTTTTATCTCCTTCTAATTAAGATTCCAAAGTGGGAAGAAATAGGATTAGACAGGCGAACTTCAAAATTGTGTCCTTTAAAGTGGTATGCACATAAGATAGATCTCTGATAATATTGCATATAATAATCTATTGCTCCTAACTAAGGCGTGAAGATTTGGGAGAGCTACCGCACCTTTTACCACAAACAGTAAGTCCTCCTGGAAAGGGTTTATCTCATAATTTACAAATGGAAAATGAACACTCATAAATATTAATTAAAAACCATTTTCATCCTGAATTAAAAAAAATCCCTTTAAAATACATTTCAGTTAATTTTATTTTGACGAAGAAGAGACAAGAAAAACTGAAACAGTTAAACGATTCTGCAGAGGCAGAGTCCCTCCCACAAAACTGCAACCTAATAAAACCGACTTGACATTTAAGGGTTTTACTGATGAGGGCCAAACCATAAAGAGTTATTTAACTGGTGAGAATCCAGAGATAAGAAAATCCATGTCCCATGCACTTATTTTAAAATGGAAAAAAAGAATGGTCTAGTGATGAAAATCCTTTTTGGAGAAATTTGGCCATAAATCATAGGTTGTGCATTTCTAACTTAGGTAATTTTATTTTAAAGTCGCATTTCAGGTAGAGGTCAATATTTTTACCCTAAATTGTTTTTATATCTAAGCAGAAGCTTTCAGAAAAGTGCAACATACTCACAATATATTTTCATTTCACATTTAAGCTACATACTAAAGAAGTAATAAACTTAGTTGCACTTTGTACAAAGCACACCGTTGCTCATAATGCACAGTGTTGTGCTGCTTTATGTTTCTACCACCAGAACCAAACCTGACTGCTGACTCATCACATTCTAACTGCAGAAACCTATTTTAGAAGACTGTATTCATATCCCTTCTTAATTCAATTTTCTCTTGTTCCCATTTTCTTACAGATCTCATTGCTCTAGTCAGCCTAGCTGTAGTCTGCCTTCCCTAATAGTATGAGGAAGAAAAACATACGTATTACAGATTAGTGAAATGTGTACTGGAAGATCACAGTAGGACAGTTCAAAAAGTGCTACCTTGTGTCAGTTGATCTTACAGAAAGCATATCTCTAACAAAACCCTCAAAAGGGGCTGCAGCTGATCAATGAAGGGAGAAATTATACAAATGGGTCATCTATGCGTGTCTAGGGCAACAGGTTGTTTCAAGAGTTCGCAAAGCTTCTGTTTCCAACACTTCTGCCCCATGGCTAATTAAATCCTTTTTACAGAGAGAGCATCCTGCTAAGGTTTTTTTTTTCCCTTCCAAATTACATTATAAATTAGAAACCCAATTATGGCTGATAGAAAAAAATTATTCTAAGTGAGATTTCATAGTGAGGAAAAAACCCCTAATATTCTAAATATTCTAATTCATAGCTATAATAAATGAAAATTTACTATACTATGAAATGAGGGTGCACGCTTCTCTGTGCTTCTGAAAATAGTAAGAACATTTGTATTTTAAAAGCAAACACAGACTATTAAGGATTTTGTTTCTAATGTACTGCTCAAAAGCAGTTGTTACAATGGTTTAATACCTCACAATGCCTGGTTTCACTACCCGCATTCTCTGGAAAGTGAGAAACATTACAAAGGAATGTCTTTGGGAAAAAAGCCCTCCTTCACGTATTTGCCTTTAAGTGGCTTCTGAAGAGGATACCTCTAGTTGAGAAACTTCTAGCACTCATGCAGAGATGACCTGCATGAAGAACTGGCTGCCCGATTAACTATTAACTACTCTCAATAGGATTAGATAATTAAAGACATTGATGACCATTAATTAGGAGGAGGGCACCTTAATTTGTCACTTGATAGGGCCCTTTCAATGATTTATAGGTTAGGGCTACTTGCAATTGTGAAGGGGAGGGGGCAGTGAAGAGAGAGAACCCTTAAGTTACCTTATCAAGTGGCCAGCTAAAAAGGGCAGAGGGTCAAATAAGGGCCAAAGTGGTCACTTAAGGGTGAAGTCCCAAACACCAAAGCAGTGCCAAGCCACATTGACCATCATTTGATGATGGAGTAAAAAATATGCTAATTTATTGGTGGCAATTCTCTCTTTTTATGGTTTCAAGCAGTTAAGACAAGTGGCCTGCTTAAGAGCTTTTCATTTGAAAAGAGATTAAACAAAATGGTTTGTCAGGGATGCTCGGCTGTTTTATGTCTTTGTTAAAAAAAAATTTGCCCAGACTGTACCGATGACTATCACATCACCCTGAAAGCCATCTTCCATCTCCAAGCATTACTTGGTTAATAAATACATCAGCTCTAATTGCTTAATAGTGCTATGTTCATTTGCTCTTTAGCAAGATTAAAATGAAATACATCTTTTGTATTACTGCCTTCTATCAGGACTGTCTGCATAAAGGTCACAGAAAAAAGTTTAAATTTAGTAGGAAATTTACTTAAGGACATTAGTGTAAATGATACTGTGTTTAAAATGACATAAAAGAGCGAAAGGTGATTTCAGTAATGCAAAGAAAATGGTTTCTGAATACTGATAAGGACACTTATCCCTCATACCACACACAATTTTAGGCAGCATTATACATTAAAATCCCTCTACTAGGGTAATAACATGTAGCTACTTTCCCACCCACTAACACAAGTAAGAGCAAGTCATTAACATTTAATTAAATATGCTCCTGACATCCTTAGAAACATGTCATGCTTTGTTACTGAAGGTTGTGGCCTACTTTCTATGTACATTTTAAACCAAAATAAACTATTTATAACAGACCAATTTAGTGCAGTAAACGAGACATTTTTAATTGAAAGGCATATTATAATATTTTATAAAATCATTCTGAACTGCAAAACCAGAACGAAATGAATTTACAACATCTGATGCTTATTTTATGTATTTCACAAAATGAAACATAAGAGATGGGATTAGCTCCACCTTTTGGGTTCTAAATAGTGAAACAAAACTGTTTCTCTTACCTCAATGGTGAACAGCTTCCTTTTTAATCTAAAAGCAAGGTCCTTCGTGTCTGACACATCACAGATCAAGCTATTAAGCCGAGGAATCTGACGTACGTGAACCAAACCTTGTGGAAAGAAAGAGTAAAGGAGGGAAAAAAATTAAGAAAACGCTGTCATCCAGATGCATAAATTAGAGTCTTACAGCAGAATTCTGTATATTTACACACACTCATCCTCCCCTTTTTAAACTGGAGCTTACTACCAGGAGCAATGAAGCAAACGGTGCGATTATACTCAAGTAATCAAGCAGAATAAGATAAACAGAAATCCTTGTGCGAAGAAAACTAATTGCACTTTGGTACAGAAGTACAGATGTAAAGAGGGATCTTAATACTTGTCAAAACTACAGCCGGTTTGTGTGTGATTTTCTCTTGTATTTACAGTAAGCAAATATGGCTATCACCTTGCATGCTGCCCACGGCACCACTGAGTGATCTTTATTTTATTAAATGCACCAGTAAGCAGCCAGCAAAACAAGGCTTATGGGTTACTGATAACCACTGAAGCTCTAATGAGAAGTATTTTGTTTTGCACCCTGAAAATCACTTTTAAAAAGTTTCTGGAAAACACCGATTTAGATCCTGCTTTTTGATTAATTTTAACCCCTCTGCCATCCGAGGAGAAAGGAGGTTTTCTTCACGCAGGAGGCTTATATAGCTGTTCAGATGTTTTTAACAGTACTAGGTGCACTGCAAGCTCTGCAGTCTGTCAGCTGCAACTCAAGCTGATTTTTTCTGACAAGGACGCTGGATGGTTTTTGTGCAGCCTAATATAGTTTCTGAACAACCTAAGGGTGATTTTTTTTTACATCTGAAAACCAGGAAAATTCTACAGGGCTTCTCAATTACTGGCCTATATTTGATATTCATAAAGCCAGCATCTAAATGGGAATACTGAACATTTAGAACATCTTAGTTGAAAACGGCAGCTGTGAGAACAATCTCAAACACTAAAACCTTAATTTAAAATAAGGCAAGTATCCATTCAGGGTTTTATTTATTTTTTTAAAAGGAAGAATAAGGGAGGAATGTTTCCTAAAAATGAAAGACTTTAAAAAGCATGATTTTAATGAGTACTAATTATAAAAATTCTCAATCATATTAGAAAAATATTTTTACACTTTGAAACCCTCAGTTCCTGCCTCCAGTCCAGTGACATATAAGGATGATTTGTTTGGCCTTTGAGTTCAAAATATAATTAACATTATATGGGAACAGCAGGTATAACACAGGCTTGCCTACATACAGTATTCTAAAAATTTTATTTAAGGATCATCTATCTAATTCTTTTGTTATTTTATTGACTTTTCAACTATTTAAATTTGCAGGCAGCTTAATAAAATTATTAATACAGGATTCATTAAACAATGCAATAATTTAATCAAACTTCTCCTGAGTAATGTCAAAATCTTCCATCATCTGCAGTAAATAAATAATATTAAAATATATTCTTAAGCAAAAGGAATCCACAAAGTTAAAAGAATTAAAAATACCTATTTTTAGAATGTGAAATTAAGTTTGCCTAAACCTCAAATGTATATTGGCATATAATTTTTATTAAGTAGTACCAAAAATGATTTAGCATACATTTTAAGAGGAAACCAAGGAATAACTGATAAAACACACATTGTCTTAAAGGATATCTTCAGTACTGAGAAAAGGAGTATCAAAATGACAGAATTATGTTAGCATAAACAAATGCCACGTTACGATTATACAGTTGGAAAAATAATTAGGCAAATTATTATTGCTTTTGTTCATGGTTTATTTTTCATTCACGTTTTTTCAGATAATGAAATGTGCACTACTTTCATAGTAAAAACGATTTTTCTCTGATTTATTAATTACAGCCTGCATACACACAGTGGTGTCTCAACACCATCTTTGCTTCTTTTTCTATATATTCTGCTGTGGAAAACACTGCCACACTCTCACATGTTTACAGCAGGTTTTGGAGAAAGCAGTTTACTTTCAACTAAAGGTTTCCATGGAACTACAGTAGTATCACAATAATAATAGCTGTAATTTATGCACACTCAGACCACTGCTCTGGATTAGCTAAAACTGTTTGTTATTCATTGCTTTGGCTATGCATAACTTCTAATCTAATCTTCTAAAATGTAAATAGTTTGGCTGCAACAGCTAAAAAAATCTTTGGGAAACAAAATGCAAGATTAAACACCATTACACATTTTGAAGATAAACCACTTGAAAGGCTACATGACTTTTAACCAAAATTAGTTTCATATTTTACACGCCACACATATCCATATTAATTTCCTTAAACGCGTAAGTGCCGTAACTTAAAGCTGAAAAATAGAACATTATTTTTAGATAAAAGTTTATATAGCACATCATTTATAGCAGTTTATTCACCTTAATATAATATATGTTTTTCCATGTTCTCTATTTAAAACTTGGCAGATCAAAAGTATTGATTTCATGACAAGTTCAGCTCACTGGTCAGATGATTGCCAAGCCTCCTCTGCATGTGAATTCCCCAAAGCCTGCCTGTTGAGATGTACATCTGATTGAGCCATGCCTCAGTAATATGGCTTGACAACATGCAAGGAGTTGCCATGTTTCCTTTGCAGCCTTAATGCACTTTACTGAAAATTTTCCTAACTCAAGACTGGTTAGTGAGGAGAAGCATTTAAGAGGTATATTCTAAAATGAAATCAAACACTACTTTATAGCAGATATCCAATTGGAGGGTAAGCCACTAAGTGCCCTAGAAATACTCAGGGCAGACTTTTTGCATTGCTAAAGATGGAACTTACCGTGGTAATCCTTGTATAGTGGATTGGTTTCTCTCTCAGAGCCAATAAATGATTCAAGACCAACTACTATATCTGACAAGTTTGTTACACGTTCCATAATTGCTTTATTCTGTAAGACACAGAAACAAAATACACATCCTATGTGATGAAAAAGGTAATTAATGTTCCTTGAGTAAGCCTTGGTCTTCTCAATGACAAACTGCGGGGAAAAAATAGGTCATCAATACTTCAAAATTACATTAGAGGACTTTTTTCTTTAAAAAAAAAAAAGACCTGAAATTTCCATCTAAAGAAAACACACACTTGACAAGCACAAGCCATAAAAGGGCTAACTCAGCATTAAATTAATATTTTCCTAAATCTTCATAACACAAGCTTTTGCTCACATCAGAGATATTTAGAAGCTATGTGGCAGTTAAGCCCCTCTCATTGACTCCTACCATGAGTCAGATGTCCAGCTTCTGTTTGTGCTCTGGAAACCTTGTTTTTAATACACTTAGGCATATCACCTCTAGTATTTTGAGCAAGCACAACCCACACAATTATTCATTTTGCTCACCAGTCAAACAACGTGGAAAACCAAAGCATTTTCTCCAGTATTTTTCTTTCTAAAAGTTCCCCTCTACACAACATATGAATCTAAAGCTTCAAGTTGCATTCCCATTTCTCAATATATTTGTGATTCATAAGTGATGCCTTATGTCTTGTGCAACAATGTGCTGTCATACGCATTAAATAAGCTGTTTTCCGCAGTTTTCTTAATTTTATACAACAGAAAGCAACATTCAAAGGTCACAAAAGAGATCCTCAGAGGTAACTCAGGATAAAATCTTCTTAAATGCTTTGATGATATCCGTATTTAATGAGTAAAAAAAGGACAAAAATCTGTGCTAACAAGCAAAATATTTCTTTAAGATAAGAAGTAGTTATCTTAAAGTTGCCTGGATAGCTGGTATACTCTTGTTCTTGATGGCTGTAGGTGCTCTATTCATCGTACCCTTCAGGGGTATCAAGACCTATCACCTCAAAATACCCATTCCAAGATTAATATTAGATCTGTAGCTCCAAGTCACAGTTTTGTATTTTTTATTAATTTTAAAGCACTTTGTACATTCTGCACTTCTTTCATAAACTATACAACTGATGCTTATTATGAAAGGTCAATTTAAATACTGGTAAACTACTTGATAATCACAATTTATAAAGTAATTAGGAGCAGAGAGAAGAGAACTATCCCTAGATATGTTAGAAAAGGCTATGCGCTGTACTGCCATACAGGTTTATTAAAATGGTGGTCAACACACCAATTGCTTTCATGAACCCACATTTCAATAACAGCGTATTTCCTAGACACAGAGAAGCCTTCGAAGCAGACAGGAAAGATGAACATTTCCCACTCCCAACAAAGAATAATCTGAATTCTTTTTTTCTGACCACCACAGAAAGTAACTTGTGGCCTGTCTGGCACAGTCCAATCTGCTCAGGATACAAGGCCTAAATCCACCGATCCCATGGTACCTTTGCACCCCCTCCTTTCCCCACCTTATGGGCCAGATGGCATTAAATCCTGGGGACTGCTCTCTTTTCAAAGCTGCTACTTGTACACAGGCCAAAATGATCTATCCCCATGGAATCAGAGAACTTCAATTTTACCTACGAAGTCTAATGACAGATGATGATAAAAGTGTTATACTACAGTTTCCTTTCTGAGGAATAACATTGGAGGTAGAAGAATGCTGCCTACATATCAATCCCTAAACTTTGCTATTATATCCACACCTGAAATATGAAAGCTGACTTGCAAATTTTTTCCTCTTCTAGGAAAAGAAAGACAGTATACTATATTTTAACAGAAATTTCTGGTCACATTATTCTACAGGGGCAATCAGATACAGACAGTATAAATACAAATCTGAAGTAGCCAGTGACCTCTATAAATCCACTGACCAAAAATTGCTGTATTTTGCCAGTTCTTCAGCTGGCTGCTGGATGATACTTGTATAAGCAAGAAATACAAAATTGTTACATAAATAAATAAACACTGATGACTTCGAGAAGCTAACCTAAACTCTTGGTATAGAAAAAATACTCTAACATTTGGAAAAACATTTGCTGTCCATTAATATTTTTGCTTGCTGGTTTTGATAACAATGGGTTCTGAAAACTGTGGATAGAAAGATGCTCAACCATCAGCAAGGTATCCTCATCATTAACAGTCCTGCAAATCCTGAGAACAGTAATCTTTCCTATTTGGTCTTAATTCTGGAAAGAGTAAAGTGAGGGATAGCAATTCAGTATTTCCCTAATGATACATACTTCAATATGTTGGTTTCAGCTCTTCTTCCGAGCAGGTTTGTTTTCTTAAATTGTAGTCTGTTTGCCCACGTTTTTGTTTTTAAAGTGTGTCAAAATATTCTGCTGGCTTAATGCAGTGTATCTTGGGAAATATTTTGCACAGTGAATCGCCACACCAAACAGACATTTGCTTATGTGGCATTGTTGCCATAGATCCGTATCTATCATGTATTTTCTAGTTTGCAGTGCTCAGCACATTAACGCCCAATGAAAGCTGACGTCAGCACACAGATAGTTGTGATGTATGGCATACTGACATAAACACACAAATCATGTTGCCCCATCTGGGCTTGAAAATTTAACAGAGCTCCAGATCTTCCTCCAGCCCCATACAAATCTACCTCCTGCTTCTGGCATAAACTTGGCAGCTCTGGAGGTGAGCCAGGACATGGTTAGGAGGGAAGCCAGGAATGGGGAGATTCAGGGAAAGAGTTTGTTGGCAGCTAGAAGAGGTATTGTTTTAAATTACACTAAAAAATAATAATAAAAAAACCCCAACCCAGTCCTGGAAAGTTTACAGTCTTGCTAGATGTACAGCAGTTTTTCTAAATTAGTCAGTTCAGCCAAAATGTAATTATTCTAACAACATGGTAGCATCCCTGTTGTGCAGGCTGGGCTGGGCATCCATTCTATATCTTACTTTGTGCTCACTGTTTTAAACAGACATTTTCTTTTAAGATCAAACTTGCAATATTTGAGCTCAACCAAAGTGTACTTTCAAAACAACGTCTCAAGAAAATCCATGTAGCTAGTTGGATATGTAAATAGGAACTATACATATATGTTTAACCATTTTTTGGGAAGGGCAATTATGGAAAAGGACTGCTTTGTCCTACTAATTTATTTGCAGAATCTACACAGCTTAAGTAATTATTTGTGTGTTTTTAAAAATACTTATTTACAAATAAGGCAGTTCAAAACGTATCATCTTCTGTGTCTGAGTATAAAGCATGGTATTCTACCCACACAGATATATATGTATAGCCTGTATGCTCAAACTTACACATTGAAATTAATACTGTGCATTTCTACTAGATTGAGTTCTTAATGCACCGCAATTTTATCATTACTACAACTTATCAATTCAATCTTGCTTCATCTGGATTCCATATTAGGAAAAAAATCTGTCTTTTCTACTCTGCTCTAATTTATAGTTCTCCGTGGATTTTCTGTCAAAATTTTCCTAACATCCAGAGATATGTCCTCCCATTTTTAGTTTGTCAGTTTCTAAATAAATTAAAAACCTCACAAAATTTACATAATAAAAATATTTATATTCTCAGTCCTTGCACTGAATTAAGTAAAGACAAGTCAAAGAAAGGAAAATTTTCTTAGAATGGCTTCAACTTTTCTACATAGTACATATAAAAAATCTCAAAATTTAAAAGGAAAATAAGAGAGTCACGTTAAAGATCTACAATGAGATCCAGCTAGCACTTGTATAAATAAATAAACTTCTTGAATCACACGGGCTTCATATATTTCCATTTGTATTCTGATCAATACACTAACATAATTGTAATACTGATTTATATCTTGAATTGAAAACAAGGTATTTTAAGACTATGTCTCTCATCAAAGAGACACTAGGCCTATATTTTGGTAGAGGGCTGTATTTGAGTTCTGTACCTTTACATTCTGGTAGTCTAATTCCATCACTGAACATTTAATTAAGAGTTAATATATTGAATCCCCAAACAAGTTTCATTATCTAACAAACTACTTCCAAAAAACCTGCTAGTACTGGGACAAAAAACTCAGTTTAAATGGTAAGTTGCATATATTCCATATGACAGCACATAATTTAAAGATGAATTCAGATATTCCCCACAAGTCTAGGTACAACTGTCATTTTAAGCAACAATTTGTGTTGTTACCAACAGGTACATCCAGCAATCCTGACACTTCATTTGAAAGAATGTCTCAATAATAAACAGCAAGCAAGTTCGTGCAAAGGAACATGAACCTTATGAACTCAATGCAAATTTTGGTGTGTGTATTTTTTTTAAAAAAAAGCTCAAAAACTGTTTGTGCCTTTTTTGTTTCTGTTACATTCTGTCATAAAGCTGAAGTAAGCTTAGTACTGTAATGCAGGCAGCCACATTGGACTATAATAAAACACTGGATAGTTATTCAATAGATGAAATAATTCTTGATATTTTCTGAGATATTATCAAACAATGATGTGGTAATAACTTCACAATATACAAATATTTACCACTTGCCAATACTACTTAATCCCCAAAGGATTTTAAATTAAGAAGATAAATTATTAATATTAAGAAACATGGCTTAAATATTTATCAACATTTGCTAATAATTACTGCTCAGAAAAATCACAGAATTACCCATACATTTATTTTGGTAAAAGAAGTTAGGTATTAGGGCCTTGTACTAGTTTTACAGAGAGATACAGTTTGTGCACTTTTTCATTATTCACAAATCCTGAAAATAAAAGATTAATAACGGCCCTGCCAAAATGTGTTATATCAATAATTAACAAAGACTGTAAAGTATAAAATGCTATACTCATTCTGACTCCAAGTTGATTAGCACTGTTCTCAGCACTTGCACACACCAAATTACTAACTGAACTTTGAATTTTGATTCTAAAATGAATGCACACTCAGACCACTGGCATACAAGTAACAATATATTAACAAATTTTAATATGTAGAAATCTGTATCAATATCCTAAGAAAACTGAATACAAGCATGATGTCTGCTGGAAGACAGATATCCTAGAACTACACTTCAAAGATTTTCTACAAACTTCAATGCCTTCAGTGTGAGAAATCCATGTTTAGGGATTCTGACTAATTAGGCATCTTCTTTTACCTCTGAAGAACCTTACTGACTATAACAGAACTTAAGTATAAATATCTGTTCATATGGCTGAAATCACAGAAGCATTTATTTTGGTTGATTTGTTTATACCTATGTTGTATTATATCAGTTAATTTCAAGCAATAAATAGTATCTTTGAATAATTTTATACAAGTTACAGAAGCAAAGAAAGGACATGTAGTGAAGACACAAGCAGGTAATTAGATGCAACGTACATGTAAAAATGGGAAGGGAGTAACAAAGCATCTGTTGGCCAATATGTTACACGATGTATTAATTCCAGATTTTGGTTGTTCTCTTAAAGTTGCTTTTAATAATGTTTGTCCTGATAGTCTATATAAACTCAAGAGTCTTTCAACTGTGAAACTAGTTAGAACTAGTATTTTTGTGTCCTAAAAATTCAAAATATTTGAGCCATAGTTTTCTTATCTTACACCTAAACCACTGTCACTGCTATGGGAACTCTGCAATGCTATTATCAAATATATCAGATGAAGGTGGATGACACAATATTCAATTACAAAACTCTGGATAAATTTTCAGGAAAAAAAAAAAATCAGCCAAGAAATAAAAACTACATATCACACACTAAAAAAAAAAAATAAAAATCTTTGGATCTTCACTGAAGGAGGATGGCCTGGACTTGTCTATTACTTGAGCTATAAAAGAATCTAATGCCAGGAAACCTTGGCATCCTACAAAATAAAAAGTATGTACGTCTGTTTTGCCTTTGGAGGGAAGACCTAAAGGTCAACAGTGAAACGAGTGATGACTCAATACAGATAAAAAAAGCAAGTCAATAACAGTTTCTGCTGAGGCCTATAGAAACAAAAGTGAGAACAAAGACTACGTGGTTTAAATCCAACTTTCCATCTGTTGATCTCCAAGTGCTTTACAAAAGACAGGCAAGTGCTGCATTCCTCATTTACAAGTCATGTAACAAGCACAAAGATGTCATGTGAGTTGTCCAAAGTCACAAGCCAGTCAACAGTGAGCTGGGAACCAAACTCAGCCTTTCGCTGAAGCCCTGTCTACCCGCCTCTATTTGAGGCTTGGTTTAGGAGGCTGCATCTATTGCTTTGGGGTACCAGGAAAATATTTGGTGGTATCATGAAGATGATGTGGGAGTCAAAGCCCAGAAAGCTGGGTGCTGCAAATCCCATTATTATCTGGCTGAAAGAGGTGACAGATGTACAGGGTATTAAAGGGTGACACTTTTTGAGTTGAATCCCTGTTCAATGCTTTTCTCTTCTGACTATTTCCTTAGCATTCAGTAGCTGAAAGCACAGGCTGCATGTGACTATGAACGTTTCTGGGGTGCAGAGCTCTTGTATGAGTCTTGCTGCAGTGGGAAGATGAAATAAGCCAAATCAAACCCTTCTCCAGTGAAGGGTGAGGAGCTGGGAAGAAATTAGTACAAGATCTGGGCTGAGATGAGCTCAGCATCTCCTCCAAACACACTATCTGGTCCTTATTAATGAGATTGTCTCATTGTTATAAAAGCATATCTGTGGACCATTGTATGTTATTGTTTGTCTCTAATTATAGTAAAAATAAAATGACCATTCAAACAGATTTGTTTACAAAATTAAATACAAAAACAATGCTACAAGTTAGTTATAGTGTAGTATAAAATACAGATGCAAAAGTAGAATGAAAGAATATTGAAGTCATATTACAAAAGAGCTGTAACACGAAACTGTTGAAATTAATGTATTTGAGGCCAACTGGCTTAACTAAAATCCTATGACTCCACTGGAAATTATTCATTATAAGAAAAAGGTTTAGGAGTTCCTTTTGTTGCCATTTTGCCTCAAAAAGATGTCATTGCAATTTGCTTACCAATTCAGGAAGGGTAATTACTGCTGCAACTTTAATTCTTTAAACAGTGAATCACATTTTATTCACAGGTGACCAAAAAGATCCTTCACTATTATTTCAATGAATAGTACACAAGTATCAAAAGGAACATCTAACTGATGTTGGTAATCAAGCGTCAAGATTCTGAAATATAAAATAACTTAAAAAACTAATCCCTTATTCAGTATAAAATTATAGGCTGTCATCAGGAGCAGGCTGGCAAAGCTAGGTCCAGATGGGAAACTGGCTGGGCAATAAGAAGAGGTAGGGTGGAAATGATGGGTGGGCTGGAAACGATGGGAACCTGAGGAAAGACATGACTGCTCCCTCTGCTGGCAAGGTTCTCACCTGCTTTAATTTTTAACTAATGAGTAGGCATTTCTTTAATTATTTAGGATCTAGCCAATAAATAATGCAGAATGTTCCTTCCTCAGTCTGTTGCTGTGTGTTTGCACATTTTTTAACTTATGGTGCCCTATTTAACTAGAATAATTTGCCATGGAATCAAGGCTCAGATGGATATCTAACGGTAGAGCTACTGGCTTTATATTTTAATTGTTCATAAAATGAAAGGCAGGATTAAGCTATTTAAACTTCAAAATATTCTATTTTACAATTTATACAAATTTTATATTTAACTTACATATTTCACAACATTGTGATAAACTGCTCATCATATCACACTGTAACAAGAACCCTTTTGTGTAGCAGTAAGATACTATAAAATGAAACATTCTGCAACACAAACATACTAAATTACACGTATACCAAAAAAGTGCCATATGTAAAATTCATGATGAGAAAATTCAGCAATAATGTTTGTATTAAACTTGATTAAAAAGACGAAGATAAGTAATTCATTACTTGATTGGTGATATAAATTAATAGCTGCAGTAAGAACATTTAGAAAAAAATCTGTTCTAGGATTTTGGCCTACAACCAGAAGCTCCCAGAACAGGAGGGATCAGCTTTTTTCGCCCACTGTTCTCATCTGAATCCTGGCCGAAAAGCTACTCCAGCTCCCAGCTTTCCAGAAGGCTCCATCCCAGGAATCCTCGCCTGCCATTTGGTTTGCTGATTTTAATCTCACAGGACTTTCTTACAGTGGCTCCACTATGCTGAACTGGCACTTGCTCCTAGAAGTGAGTTATTATTAAACTTGTAGGTCAATTGTGGCACTAACAACTCTTTGGGAGCTTTCAGCCACGGTGTACAATTTGCTGGTCTAATTAAATATTAATTCTAAGTGTTACATTCTGTGGCTAAGAGCTTTTATTTTCCATCATCAGTCTGGAAGAGAAAGAGGTTACAAGGCTAATTTAATCTTTTTTTTTTTTTTTTCTTCCTCCCCCCCCCCTAGCATTAAAGCTTAACTACACAGGCACAAAAACATCATTAAAAATGCAGTATTCTTTTTTATTATGGCTATAATTGTAATTAATAGAGTGGGTCTAAACAAAAAGACGTAAAATTAGATTCTGAAATTTCAAGGTTTTTAAGCAACACCAAAAGTTCATACAAAAATGTTTCTAAGCAAACACTGCACAGAAATTCAATATTCAGTTATTTGAAAATAATTTAAGATGGGAAATATATAGACAATAATTTAAATATAAAATAGTTGTACACAATATTATTATTTTTTGTTCTGAAATACAACAGAAAATGTTTAATGATAGATTTATAGGGCATTTTTTTTCAAGAAATTGTACTTATGCGGAAAAAAATAATATGGTTTCAGAAAAAGAATACTACCTTATATTTTCTAACAGAATTATTTGCTTAAAGCAGGTAACTACTTTGTCTTGCATTATTTCAGTCACTCTTCTAATCTTTACTTATCAGTGTCTAAATGGGCTCAATACATGAGCCTCTTCCCTTCTGCTTCCATAACAGTTGTGTCCATGTCTGGACACTGGGCATTATATTAACTACTTAGTCCAGTAGCCAAAAGATTCCATATGCTTGAACAGATGACTATCTCCATACTGTGATGGGATATTTAACTGTTTAGGTCTAATATTGCAGTTGAAAGATTTAGTTCTAAATTTTATCTAATTTTTCAAAGTCATCATAGGCTTATTTTCAGATTATATACATAAAATGTAAAATAAAATTGCCATGTTTCATATATTCATTAACTTTTAAAAAGTTTAAAATTTTCATTTTGGAAAAGTGATTTTTTAATTAAAAGAGCATGTTGATAAAATGGTGATAAGGATGTCTATATACTGTCCTTCTAAAAAGTAAAATTTATTAAAATGAGAAGGCTGTCTTAGGTGTGCAAGTTTAACAGACAATGTGACTGCTCACTGTAATATAGCTAAGTCAGTTAAAAGACAATAAACATGTGGGTACAAAAATATGGTTCAGATATATAGTATTTGCTTTTGAAATGGGTAGTTGTTACCAAATCAGAAGGCAGAGCTAGAATACAGCCTGTTGGCAACCATAAACTTATTTTATGAAACAACAGAATGTTTCTATTTCTTCTGCAACTTGATTAGGAAATACTTTCAACAAACAGAAACTGAAAACAAAATTACTTACTGCCCCACAATTTAACTTTTGAATTGTACACTTCTCTGAGCTTCCTACTTGACCATAATTTTAAAGATGTTTTTATGAATGTCTAGAATATCCGAACCAGAATATTCATAACTGAAAACTATGTGGATAACCCAAGAATACCTGTCAAACTCATGACTCTCAGTATTTCTTTGTATTAAACTGTATTTCTCACACACAACAAAAAGCAGCACGCAACCTTTAAAAGCAAGTAAAAAAACTCCAATATAGAAAAACATAAAGACCATTTCATCTTCATAGTTTCTATTTTGCAGAGAATTTCAAAAGCTTGCTTAACTATGATATACAAACTACATGACATTTGATCTCAGTACAGATTTGTGTGCAGCGGCTACCAACATTTGAAGGTTATTCAGCATTTTACACTTGTGAACTCTCAGAAGTTAAGAGTTCTAAGGCAGGCAATCACTCTTAGCTCTTGTTATAGGAATAAAGATTTCAAACTGTGAGAAATTCACAAGCTATAGGAGTTCACATCTTATAATCCTATATTAGCGATGGATTCTAAAGCACTCTATTGCCTGACTTTGAGTTTAGCTGCTAAATTACTCAGTGTGAACACAAAAGGCTATGGATGTGAAAAGGTTTGTTTCTGAATTTTTCTACACTGCAACATACAGTAACTTAGGCACTTCAGTGAATTCAAAGCATCAAAACATTAATATTGTAGGAAATTAATTTTTTAACATACATACCAGATGAAATAATGAAAATACCTTGCTAAACAGAACTTCAGTCTCGGAGGACAGGTTCTGTAGCAAGACTTATTCATACCGACTTTTCATTAGTCAATTAATTTCCCTTGGTACATGCTGACTAATATGGTTGTTAGTTCTTACCAGTAATACAGCTTCAAGTTCAAAATAAAGGATGGCTTTAATAAAAGTGTTACGCTTTCTCTCAGTGAAAATAATAATCTATTCAAAAAATTACTACTTAAGTGATACAAAACTGGGAAAAACAGGAAAAGAATTACAAACATTATTTAGTATTTTGGGGGAAAGATGTTTTTGGATTTACCAATGATTTCTAGTAATTAAAAAAAAAAGAAAATAAAATAGGAAAATATTTAAAATTCTAATTTAGGGCTTTTGGAAGGATAAAACAGTGACATTAAAGTCCTTTAAGTCACACTCCGTAGCACAAAAAGGTTTTTTTTCTTTAAAATCTGGTACTAAAATGCACAGATTATCAACATACAGAAGAAGAGTCCTTATTTGTTTTTATAATATTCCTTAAATTCAGGAAGTGTAACAACAAATGAAACCCCTCTTCAGTTTGCCCTCCTTAATCAGTGCTGGATTTTAAAAATTGAAGTAATTTTCCTTTTTCAAATGCACCATCTGATTTCATAGGCACAATGCACTTTCAATAAGCAGTAGAAAGACTTGAAAAATAACCTTCCATCAACTATTTTAATCATACTCGTAAGGATCTCAATATTTATTACCTGACAGACAGTGTAAGATAAGAGTATGTTCAATTGGTAGAAAATATCAATCAAGTAAAACTTGTCACACATCATCTGAATAAAATTCATAATTGAATAAGTTTTTAGTGTCATTTTCCTGAAATCCTCTTCCAGAATAATGTATTCCCATGTCTGTGGTTGAGAAAATAGAACTTCCCTTTTCTTCATGCACTGTTTGCACTAGAAGTTTCATCAATAAAGCACAAAGAATCTGTGTTCTTTAGTGGAATACAATTTCTTTCAGTTATTCTAAAAACTCTGTACGCAAATAGATTTTTTGTAAATTTGTGCCTTTTACCAAAATATAGCCTCACAGAAGACTGTGAAGACATTCAGTGTCCCATCAAATGGTGAACGAGCATCAGCTTTGGATAAATGCAATTCAAAGTTATTAAATCCAAGATAATGAATAGCTGGAATAATAAAAGAGCCACATTGGTGGATGTGTACCACAGAGGGAAAAGCATCAAGAACAAAATCACTGTTTAATGTTCAGTAGCCATCAAAGAGACAAAAATAGATATTAGAACATAGGAAAAGTGAACAAACAATAATAGCAGTATTGTATTATGTTACTCTAACAAAGTAAAATACGATTAAAAGAAAATGACAGTTTAAAACAGATTAAAGAGGCAGCATGAGAAAAATACAAAAAAATCAGAATACAGAAAAAACAGGGAGCCTCATCTTATTGTCTCATCAGCCAAGAACAAAGATGTAATTCATGAAAAGTAAGGGCAAAATTAAACTTTCTGAAAAAGAAAGAAACCAGGTACATTTAATTTGTGGAATTCCCTCTCACAGTGTCTGTGAAGTATTTGGCAAAATATATAAAAGAAACCAATCCCAAACTATATATATAAAATATATAAATATATATATTTGAGATATATACTACATATGTATACTACATATTCATATACTACATATAAAAATATAAGTAGTCTGGGTTGGAAAGACATTGTCCCTGTTGAAAATCAGTACTACCAGTTGTGAGTTTTATTTCTTCTTCACTGGAGTAACTAGTACTGGGGGCTGACAGAGACAAGATAGGGTATGAATCACCAGTAAAAATCTATTTTTTCAAGACAAAGCAGGTAAAAATGAAATTATTTTTCTGTATATGTTATGCAGACAAAATGTTGATTAAAATGTGATTTTGGACTTATATTTACCTTCACAGAAATTATTCACGTGAAGAATTTACTTGTAGACTACCTAATTAATATAGTTGGGAGGCAAAAGGTAACATAGAAAATACAGAAACAGTAGTTCAGGGAATAAATGTGGACATTTTCTATGCCTTCAGTGTACTGACTTTAGGATTCAACAGAGAAAGCATATGCTAGAACTTACTCTGATCAAATTAAATACATATACAGAAATGCACTTCGAAAAAAAAATCCCTCTCTCTTTTTCTCTTGGAAAGAAAAGATATTTTCTTTACTTTTTTAATCCAGCAAGAAACCTCAGCAACAGTATGGTGAGTAGCTGGGCTGTGAGAATGTGAGCAGCTGCTGTTATTATAACTAAAGGTCTGTCTACGGCTTGAGCCTGAGAGACCACATGTTCGGCTGTCCTCTCATCTTGCCATCCTCACCAATTAACTATTAACATGGAGGGCTGTACACATGCTCTCAGGGGCTCTTTAACAGGCTTCTTGGAGAGTGGAACAACTACACAGCAGGGCTCTGGGAACTGAGTAATGTGGGGTATAAGGAACCCTCAGCAGCTTTGCTCCTCCTAATGACAGTTTTCTCCGCAGTTTAGCGCTTAAAGAAGGATACTTGAAGTTCAACAGTTTTAAAGAAAATTAATGCTCTCATTTGCTTAAGGCTGCTAAGCAAAGATTCTGGAAATAATGGTTTGGTTTTTTTTTAGAATATTCTTACTGTAAAACAATTCTGTTAAAATGAAAAAAAAAAAGAAGAGATAGAATTTCAACCCTAACTCCATGGGAATTGATTTATATGGAATTTATAAACACAAACCCAAATTCAACTTCCCATGTAAGTTTGCATCAAACAAAAAACTTCATCCTTCAGTTTGTTTCTTAGAGATGTTTCTGGACTTCTCTAAAATATGATCATACCTTTTATTGATATAATATACAAAAAAGAGTACAACGAAACTGACTGTATGTCCCCATTATGGGCAGGTAATTCCAGTGTGTAAAAAGGATGCTAGTTTTACATTTATAAATTCTATTATTTGCATTAAATTTTACTGTAAATCTTTTTGAAGACAAACTGCCACCTAATTAAAAATAGCTAAATAAGGAGATGGAGGTTTGCACTGCAAGAGGGATATATTCATACACTTTTGACTGCAATGGTAAAACTAGAAAATCAACTTACTTTATTTTTGAAGCACTAAGTGCATCAGGTATCTAGATAAGTAACATTTGCAGGTAGTGAAACACCTTTACGAAACACAATACATAAGTGAGAGTCATATACTTACCTAAGACAGGATTTCTCTAATGAGAAACTCACCTACTATGCAAATATTTTGCATAAAATGAGGTTTTATCCAGTACCTTTTTACCATAATCAAATCAATTTAATATCTAAAATTATAGGTTCTCTGTTCATTGTGAATAATAATTTCACTTTTGTAAGTGTCATTACCACTTGCATAAAAAAAGACTATCTACATTTTCCCTTTTGCTAAAAACGTTTATTTCCAGAAGATACAGTTAAGTCTCCATATACTCTCAGGAAAGGTGCTGTTAGCAGCTTCTGATTTTGAAGCTGGGAAAATTACCATAACTGTTTTGCTCCTGGTCCCAATACCAGGCGATATTAGAACTAAAGAGTAAACCTGAAACCTGTATCTTTCAATTCCTGGCTTTAAAAACATGATCATGCATCATCAAAATGGGCATGACAGATGAAGATGGTGGACTGAAATGTCTTGTACTGAAACTCCAAACAGTGTTCTGAAGGGAAAGCATGTAGGGATGTTGTTAAAAAAAATAAATTAAAAAGATTAACAGCAGGATTCCCTTTATTTTTTTACAGTTTCTGAAATTTTGATAGTTTTCAAAAAAAACCTAAGACCCACATAAAGCATAACTGTATATAAGATGGTTTTAAGCATAGGTCTTTGTAGATTTTGCAACACAACTGTCCCACAAAAGTAGAGAGACACTATAAAATTTGACTGTATCAAGTTACACTGTAACTTTGCCCTTTGAACAAAAAAAGTTTTCAAAATGTCCAAAATTGCATTTATTTCTTACCATAAATTTTACATTTTTGTTAACTGATGTGTCAGCTATGAAATACAGCAAAGCCAACACTCCTACCTGGATAAGGTGAGCAGGCACTGTGATGATGCAGGCTGACAAAGATTTTCTGAGGAGGCCACGGAGAACATACAGGAATTTTGTAAGGCTGTGAACATCTTCAGGAGTATCACTGCTACAGATGTCATCACCCCACAGCATGGAACCCAGACTATGAATTCCTATCCGCAAAATATTCTTTTGTTTTTTCTATTAAAAAAAAAAAAAATCCAATTTTTATTTTTTTAAACAGTAAGGGGAAAATGTAATTTAATGTATTTAAAAAACCACAATTTATAGAATTCATATCCACAATAATTACACAGTTTACGTAATCATAGCTTAATCTCAGATGATCTTATAAAAATTACAAATCAAATGGTGTTTTTTCCACTGACTGGATATCATGCTATGTCAGATAAGCAAGTACAGGCATAAGAGACAGCACAGAAATAATGAAGACTACTAACTTACATTTTTTAACCAGCTAAATATAAGTATATTCTGACACAAAATCCAATAGTACCACCATTTTTCATGCCCTTTCTCTCTTTCACCACTGCCTTAAAAAGCATGCAAAAGAATCTTTTCTCCCAGCTCTAAACTGGTCTGCTGCAAGGACTTGAGAGTAACAAAACACAACTTTTCCCTCTATTTTCAACTTTCTGCTCTGTTACTTTCATAAGCTGACTCTTCTGTTTGCTTCAGTTTAGCTTTTTCTGCTACTTCTATATGAACAAGGTCAGTGGCCTACCTCAGCAATGCATGGCCCTTTCACTAGTTTAGAAGTCTCTGTAAGTATCATCCACATTCCTTTCAACTCCTTACAGCTAATGAAGGAAGGTTTACCCACAGCTATGGAGAAACAGAGTCTGATGGAGACATTAGCAGATTGTCTCTTATGGACTACACCTTCCTGAAAGTCCTGGACATGAATGTTTCTGGATGGAGGCAACAGCTGAGATAAAGCCCTTTTTCTGAAGGGGCAGATTATGAAGCCAGAGTTGTAACTTGTTCATGCAAAGTCAAATGTCATCTCTTGTGATGACAAATCTAATTTTTGCTTACTTGATGTGACCTTTCCTAGTGATCTTTGAGAAGGATTTTAGGTATATTTGCTATCAACAGCTGAGAGAGAAACAATAAGCACCCTTGTTGAAAGAAAGACCAAAGATACATTTCTAGAGTTCAGGATTCATACTTAAAGGCTATCTTTATATATATATATATATATATACATACACACACACATACATAAAATACGAGTTTAGATAAGTAAGAGCCTCCAGGTACTTTTCATTACAGCAAAGTGCTCTGATAAACTGTAGATAGTAATTTCCAACCAGCTGGAATGAACAGTAACTAGCAAGCACAAAACACTGCACAGCTGCTCTGGAAATCCAGAGGAAACGTTTTGACAAGACAAGTGGCTACTCTTATAAATACTTTTTTCTCCACATTGAGTAGACAGAGCCTGAGTTGTGAAACACAGTTAGTACCACATGGTTCTGCATTTATCCAGCTCTCAGAGCTTACACACTAAGCTCATGTGCCAATTTGCTTACAGCCTTTGCTGGAGTGATACGTGTTTTAACTCTGGCAGATTCTTTAGTTGTGGGATTTGTAGGCTTTTAGGCTTTACTTAGGTAAAGTTAACTTTTTACACTACTGTATGAAGATCAGGATAATAGTACAGTATAACACTACACAATCTGACTTCTCTGTATGATATTTGTTAGGCTCAGATGTTCAGAGTTTTAAAAATAATAGGAAAAATAGAAGCTAGTCTAATATTCTTTATTGACTTCTCATAAGGACAGATTCATGCATTTCTTGACATGTGTTTAAGCAACAGTACAAAATCAGACATTAAAGAAAACTATTTTATCCAAAAATAATGGATATTGACCATGCAGAGACAGTGCTCTGGTATTTCAAAGTTTCAGAGCAAAAACGCATGAAACTTAAAGAAACTTTTAAAATGAGAAAAGTATCTTTTTCTTATGAAGAACATCCATAAGAACAACATACTAAAAGAGAAAAAGCTATATTGGAGTCTCAGTTCACTTATTGGGTAGAGGATGACAGATGCTTGTTCCACAATATTACATCATAAGAGTTGTAAAAGATCAAGCTATTCGAACACTCAATAATATCAGATGTATTTATTTTGGCCAGTAACAGAATTTCTACTGGTATAATTCTGTCAGGCCCTCAAGGCCCTGACAAACAGCTTATTCCACGACTGAAACAGAAGAAAAGCATTAAGTCTAATATTCTGCAACAAGCCTGCAGCAAGGAGTAGGATATACTACTAGATCTTTTATAATCTAACTAGTTTGGAAGGTTGGAATTTTTTTATCTTTTTCATGTAATTTTTGTAACGTTTGCTCTCATAGCAAGAATTCCAATTATGAAGAATTAAAAAATCCAAATCCAAGCAAACAAAAAACCAGTCCCCTCCAACTTTATTACTCTGAAAGTCACCCAACTTGAGCTCCAAAGTATATTAGAGAAATGTTAAGGAAATAGAGTTGCCTATGAAAGCTCTGTAGTCAAACACAAAAACCCCAACATAATCTGAAACAAACAAGTGCTATTCTGTACGATGTAAAACCGTGCTCAATTTACAAAGGATTCATATTTAATGATCAGCCGCAAAGAGTTACTAGGAGGTTTTAGAAAAGATGTAAAACTGATGCTCGTATTTCTAGGTTACAGGTCATTCAGACCCTGAATTTCCAAACAGATCTTGGCAAAGATGCACCAGTCAGTGTGAACCAAGAGGTAATCGCTTTGGTTGACTTCAACTGAACTTTTCTGTAGCCTAATACCTCAAAAACGAATTATTGTCCTGAGGCCTACCAAGTCATGTAGGACAGTCAAGAAATATTAATCTATGACAGCCAACAGCAGATAGTCCTACAATGCTAATGTTAACTAATCATACTAGGTCCCAGAGATGTCTGACCATTTTATCAGAGGCTTACTAAACCTCTAATGGTAGTTTTCACTAGTTTTCCTAATTGTGTCAAGCCTCTGTCAGCTGGGGTTGGGTCACATTCTGCTCACTTTTCTCCAGACCCCTCTTCAAAGACAGGTAAAAAGGAGTAGCAAGGCTAAGTGTCATTGGCATTTTGATATGAAAGTAGCCAAAAATATCTGAAAGTTTTACGAGTCAGGTTAAACCTTTTCTTTGAATCCAGATCCAACAAGCAACATATTTCTAGACCTCCAGAGTCCAGAGATTTTGGAAAGATTATACTTCACAGTACAAAAAATGAAGCATTAATGGCACCAGCTTCTGTCATTCACAGACAGTGATTAATGGACTTAAAGTCAGTAAGTAAATCTCTCAAAAGTTCAGTACCTCCCAGCTACATTCTGGCCCTTGCAGTTTCCTCCAAGATTCATGAAAGCCACCGCCAATAGGACTCACCCAAAAGAGAAAGGATTATTTGTGGGGGAAGAGCATACATGCACAAACTTCTCAGAAGCTTATACTATTATATACAGGAAAGGACATGGGTCCCGAAGAGTACAGGCTGGTCCTTACTCTACAATCTTCATACCTAGCTCCTTAAAAACGACTTCTGAAGGCTCACTAAATAGAAGAGGATACAGAATAGCAGAGAGGTGACTTTCTCATAGATAAGGAACATAAAAAGATTCAAGACCATAATTACATTCAACTCTGAACATGTTTTTAAGAAGTGTGTATTATATACTGCTTCTAAATGTACAAAATTTGAGTGTACAAAGAAAGATGATACATGAGGAAAAGAAAAGAGGAATCTTAAAAGAAAGTAACAGAAACCACTCCAGGAAATCATATGCATTATTCTTTTTGAAACAGAAACAACTATGCCAGTGCTAATGGCTTTCTAGAGGGATAAACTGGCCTGAAAAAGGGCTCTTTTTCTAACTTCTAAAGCTTTATCTCAGAAACTTATATATGTCATTTAGTAAACATAGACTTTCAAATTAATCTGAGTTAAAAGTTCTGGTTTTGCTGTATTATTAGTAAGACATTTTGAAAAAATGAACAAGTACAGAAAATAACTATCCATGATGTTTAATTTTTCCCTGCTTGCAAGCAAAAAACCCAAAAACATTGGCTCTGGCCAACCCTCACCTTCTTTTACATGCAAAAAAAAATATATTCAGGAATATACAAAGAAAAATAAGAAGCACCAGCCTAATCTCTTCAGTAGGAGGTTGTTTGCTGGCTGAAGGCTGGCAGGGTGTTTGTTTCACTCAGCGCTGCTCTTTGCAGCTGACAAGCTCTCGGGCTTCCACAGGACCTGTCACGGCGCGGGAGGAGCATCTATCTCTGCGCACAGTGCCGTGGGTAGGATGACATGCCTGTTGCCATGGCTACCACTGCGAGTGGGGAGAGGTGCCTGTCAGGGACCAATTTACTTCTCCAGACTGGCACTGCCACCAAAGGGAATACAGGCTCTCCCATAAATCTTAGCAGAGACTAAACACTGAGCACAAATAACCTGAATTTACACACAAGTGTTTTGTGCAGGTAACATTTCTAAAACATAGTTAGCCACAAAACCAGCCATTCCAACATCATCTTCCCTGCAAAAATGATTTCTAATATATTCAACTGGTAACAGTGCACAGCCTTGTATTATATTCTTAGAGACTCTCCAGCATCTATACTAATTAACTTCTACTGTAGTAACATTTCTATTGTACCACAATAATTACCTAGCAGTTAAGCAGCAATATATGGAATGTATGATTTTATTTCCATCAACTCCAGAGGACTCACAAATTACTGAATATGACAAAGAATAATAGATAGGGCACTGCTCAAATTAGAAAAGGGCTTTCTGCCTATGTTGTCATGCTTAAAATGCTTTTGATTACCCACAGTATGATTTATGACAAGTCTGGTAAGCTGTTTTGATTTGCAAGTTGAAATAGCATTCTTACTTCTTTACTTGTGTTTCAATGCTAACTACATAAAGATGCACACCATTTAATTCATTAAAAATTTCACTCCACTCCAGTTAAAACAACATTGAAAAAATCTGAAAGTTTAAGATTAAATGTTCAGTCTCAGGAGTTTTGAACACATTATTGCTAAAGCAATAGTTTGAAAAAAAATACTGTAGGGGAAAATGTGTTTTGCTTAATTACATCATATTTGGCAATCTATTTATTAGCTAATTGCACAGAATATGCATTTTACTAATGCTGGCTTACAGTTCTTTCTCACATGGTCTACATATCTGTAACAGGCAAAAACTCCAAAAGCACATTAAAACATGAACCACTCTATTTGTTTTTCTTGTTTACTTTAGTAATGCTTAGAAACAGCTTGTTCCTTGTTACTTTGTCCAAGATCTTCTTGTGCCACCCTTGAAAATTCAGAGAACAACATTAGTTACAGGATTATAGAAGAGTATGAGGGTCTGCAGTACCTGAGGATCAGAGCCATCAAACCCTTCCTGGCAAATGATCCTCTGAATGGACTGAAGCAGCCTTCTGTAAGCACTATTCATAGTACTGTTGGTAAGAAGAAATAGTTTAGTAACACATTTTAATACTCTCCTACATGTCTCTAACAGGTGTATTAAAAATAAATATAAGAAGATGCAGCTTTCAGTGTGAAAGTGTCATATAGAAAAAAAAATCATAGAAGAAAAAACCCAAACCTCTTTGAATAAAGTTGACATTATAAGTAGTTGTGATTGCTTCATGTTAACTAGTTCAGTGCTCAGACATTTAGTGAAAGCTAAAATCTCTAGGGATTCAGATAACTTAATTATGTCAGGCTTACTTACAACTAGAAGATTAATGATTTAACGTATCAACTTAAAGTTGAAACCACTACAGCACAGCACTAATCTTCTATAACTGACAAAGATCTCCCCAATTGTTATTACAAATATAGCAAATCAATGCCCTAGTGAACAGAGTTGACATTCTATTACTGAAAACTTTCATACATACTGCTACAACAACCAAAACCAACAAAAATGAAAGAGAGCACATTTTCACAATTAAAAAGTTCATGTAGTTTTATTTTTTTAAGTATTTTTTTCTGATACCACACCAGAACATAAGATACATTCTGCTACGCTACATTTCCATTTCATATCCATACTCTACAGGTGTTATTACTGCTTTATTTGCATGATAGCAGAATTGTGAGGTAGGTTTTATTTTATATATTACTTAGAAAATATCACATAAAATAAAAAAACCCCAACAAACTGGTGGCTAAAAATGGATTTAAGTAGACTTAAAACCAAATGAAAGTTCAGCGAATCATCTTGTCAAAGTCTTAGAAGGTCCAGTTCCTGCAAGTCCAAAGCACTTCAGATATCTCCAGTCCACAGGCTAACATACACAAAGGACAGAAAGTCCCAATCTTGCATACTGGCTTGTGTGTCTGGACTTGATGGAGGTTCCTAACTGCAGGGAGAGTTTAAGCCCTTCTATCTTTTCCAGCTTTGGCATTTCCTTCTAGTCTCACTAATCATCAAGAGTTGTAGATTCAAACCTTTGTGAGTACTTCTTGGGAAATATGACATGTTATTTTGAAAATTTTGCCTCTAAAAATATTCTTACTTTCTCCAATCATTTTACATGTCTGGTCTGATAACAGCCCAAGTTGGAAGTGACCTTGAAAGATCCCTGGTCAAAACATTAATAAAACTACTCCTGTTACTTTAGTAAGAGCCAAAACTGTTATTGAAATGTATTTTACTAATGATTACCTAAATAAAACTAAATAAACTTGCTTTCATACTTTTGCACAGGAGAGAAGACAACTTTTCCGAGAAGCACTTAAGAGTTGCTTAAGGAAGGGGCTTTAGCCTCCATGCTGACCAAAATGTCTTTTCTCTCCATCTCTTCACATTATCACAACACACACACACAGTCCTTGTTGCTTACACAGTGTTGTGATTGTGTCACTTACACAATGCTCCCGTTTTGCCAGAGCTGGAGAGATCTGCAGCACTTCACAATAACCAGAAGCATTCGTGTATCCTCTTGGATGTTCCTTTATCCTTTTGGAAAAGATAGAAACTGCTGCTCACCAACATTAGGAAGGAATTTGCAACTCTCTTGTGGCTATAGCCAGAAACACTGTACTTGTAATAGGAAGACAACTGTGGTCTTTGTCAGCACAAACCAGCATTTTCAAGTTTGTGTATCTACTGCTTATTTTGTTTATGAGTATTACCATTCTATCTACAGGGATGCCAGAGAATATACTGCAATCACAATACTTGCCAATTCCTGATTTGTTACTAACTTGCTTTTAAGTTAGTGGATAAAAGAATGAAATACATAAAGCATTAGCAGAATTAAAGGGTCTCAAAATTAAACCAAACAAATAAACGAGATCTTAAATTAATCCATTAGAAGATCTGCAGCAAAGAAAGAATTAAAAAAAATAATATAATGAATATAGATTTATTTAAAATGTAAAAGCAGGTGCTCTTCAACTTCTTGCTAAAATACTAATGGTTTGAATTTGAAAAATGCTATGTAAATAAGGACATGAAAAATATTGTGGAAACACTATATAAAGAAGTTGCGTTAGCCTTCTGGCAATGTTTGTCACACTATTTAAGAAAGGAAACAAGATATTTCTTATTTTCTAATTTCTGGTCTTTTTTTGGCTTTGTTACTAAACATCACTTAATTCTGATAATGAGTTTAAACAATTCTTTCTTTACTCTTTTTTTGTTTAGCAATTTAGTAATGGATAAAGCAGGAGCTGGCAAGAAGGTATCCCGGTTACAACAGAGCTTCTGACTTCTCTGTTGATAGTTTCTAAGCAGTTAACAAAGGTTAGGTTATCAAGGGCATGACAAATAGCCTTATTATGTATAAGGAGACCCCATTAGGCAAGACAGTTAAACCTATTTTATCTAAATTTATCGGTAAATCTAGACTCTAAATAATTTTTTTCTTTTTCAAAAACACATACATTCTTAAGGTACAACGTACAAGTATTATTGAAAAACTACAGCTTAATTATTTTAGTTCCATTGATTATCAAACTTTCTCTTTTGGTAATTGCAACTGAACAAAAAGGATAGAAGTAGAGGGGCAAAAAATAAGCCTTTTCTGCAATGCACAGAGGTATCACAGAGGATATTTCTGCCTTTCTGTCGAGTACCAGCTTTAGCGATGCAAGGAAAAGGACACCAGAATATCCTAGCAACACCGACTGGAACACAGTTGCTGTCACCTGCCCAACACCATTAACCTGGTCCTAGCACTAGGGCCAGGACATAACTGCCCTTCCCTAACATAAAAAATAATGAGATAAGAAAGAGAAGGCTTATGCCTTCTTTTGGCACCAAACACTCAGTTGCATTTACTACTTCCTTTAGGAGAACAGACTTCCCAATCTGTTTTCAATTAATGTTTATCATGGGACAATTAACTTCTGCCCATCCTGAATGATTACCCAAATGGGGACTCGGTAGTCTAATTTAGCCATCAGGTACCACAACTGCAGAAAGGAGAGCAAACACAGTACTACTCATCTCCCTCCATCAAAAAAGCAGATACACACACGTGTGCAAAGCCACAGGATAGAAAAGAAAGATTGATCCAAACTTCAAGGTGAACAAATTATGTATATAACCTTCAATTCTGATCTTTAATTGCAAAGTAAAAGGCTAGTTAATAATGCTTTAACTGCATAATCTGTTTTTTTATCATTACATCCCTGAGAGGTGAAAGGAAAGGAGAAAAAAGGATTGTTCTTGTTCCCCACCCCTTCCCAGAGAAGAGAAGATTCCATGCTCCTAGTTCAGTGTAACACAGAGTAAAGTTTCCTCAATTTCTCAGTGGGACTTTCAGGCAATCAGAGATGAGGTCTAATATAAATTGTTGACTTCTGCTGGAAGGGTTAACTGTGACTATCACACTACTTTCTTTCAAATCATTGTCTAATTAACGGAGAGAACAGAAATTTTTACTACTCTATAATATACTGAAGTCAGCTTTAGAAGCCAGAAGCATTGTATTGATTTTCCAAACAGTAATGTAAAACAAAATGATATCCTTTCCCTCTGCCTTTTATAAACTTTCTTTAGTGAAATCATCCTGACAGGATTGTGAGCTTGTTTTCATTCCTTGAGAAAGGAATGTTTCCTTCAGAATTTCACCACAATATTTGTAAGAAATACAGTACAAACCTGTTGGGTTTCTGTAAAAGCATAAATGTTTTGAGAGCAGTGAAATAATTGGTAACATTCATACCTAGTATTGGGTTTAATACACTGTGACTAATATGCATTAAAGAATCGCAGAAGAAAGGGATGAAAAGGACCTCAAGAGGTCAGGTAGTCTATCTTCTTGCCCTAAGGCAAGATGAAGTACATCTAAACCATCTCTGACAGATATTTACCTGACTTGTCCTCAAAAATTTTCAGTGATGGAGATTCTACAATACTCCCAACCTGTGTCTGCAAGGCAACTTTTTCTCGTGCTAATCATTAGGAAAATATCTCCTTACTTCCACATCCTGCACTTCTACGTCTACAGCTTACTGTACCGCACCACTGCTTGTCTTTCCTTCAGCAGACAACAGTTACCTACCCTCTGTATGTCAGTTTTTAATGTACTTCAAGACTCTGCTTAGATTTGTCTAAGAACTTCTGTTCTTCGGTCACGGGCCATACATCCTAGTTGTAGATGCATAGCCATCTTCACAACCTTTTCTAAGTGATCCAGAGTTTTTGTGAAGGATGCTATCAAAAACTTGCCAGCCTTGTTATGGCTCAGCAGAACAGAAATACTTTGCATGTCTTCCACACTAAATCCCAGTTTATCACCTCCATGTATTTTAAATGATGCTTTTCAGTAGCATTAATCACTCAACATTGCTAATATATTTTGTGTCCACGTTACTTTATAATCCCAGATCTTCTTCTACAGACCTGCCAGACTATTTTATTTGTTCAATCAATTATTCCTACTAGTATATTTGGTATGTCTTCACTGAACTCCATATAGTTTATTCCAGATTGACCAACCAAAATCTTCTTGAATTACAATTCTATTATCTAATCTACATTAAATTATTTCTTCCACTGTTTTCTAAATTTGACATTATGCCTGCAATAAAGATACCCATTGCTCAGGATAAGTATCATCCAAAACTATCTACTATAGAAAGACTAAAATATAAGTTCTCTGCTTTCTTCTGAAAGTGTATTTTTTTCTTTTACAAAATCAGAAGAATTTACTTTACAAAACAGTGACATTTGATCACATAACACAGAAACAAATTACAAAGAGATCTGGCTTTTGCTTTTCTACAGCTCCAAGAAAGGTGCCTCATACTGCGCTTCTTTAATAAATCTCAGTTTCTATATTTGACTGTACTGTAATGAAAATCAATCACAATAAAGCATACTGTGCTACTGCTTCCAGGAGTTGGCTCTATACACTGTGATATATAAAACTAGGTATTATATAAAAAGTGACTGGGCTGAACAAAGAGATTGCTAGCCCATATTTGATGTTTGACTTGACTTGAAATGTCTCCAAGAAAGACACAATGGACATGTGTGCTACAGGCTTATATGAGTCTTTGCTACTGTCACTCATTTTCTCTTGGTCTTCCTTAATTCATTAACAGACAGATAGACATAAAATATTATAAACTATTCATTCAGAAAAGAGTTTATGATTTTCTCTGGAATTAGGGGTGTTGCTTAAGGCATAATTCGTGATTGTAACTTTATTCACAGTACTTTGTATCTTCCTTATGTGAAGCTGTAGGACGTAAGAAGTAAAAGTCACATAATAAACTAATCTGAAATAGCATTCTATGCTATGTAGGTCAAGGATGCCCTGTCTTCTTAGCCCTAAAAACTGTATGGATATCGTCCTAAGACTGATAGCCACCTGACACATACATCTCCAAAGTCTGATGGGGCACGGTGCTCAGGGAGTAGTTCACAGACAGATCGTAATGGTTTTCTCCGTTCCCCACACTCAGCTGTCAGCAAGGCTGGACTGAACACGCAGCTGTGTCCTAGGCTGTCCTAGTGATGTCTGCCTTCATCGGCCCTGCCAACCTGCTTCCTCCCACAGCTGAGAGTCAGGATACTGAGCTGTCTCTGTGACACAGTAGCTTTGCTGCCAGTCATGGCATGTAGCACTAACATGAGAATCACAGCTGAACTGCTTTTGAGCCATGTGTGGCTACAATTTTTTCACAGCAAGTGTAGATGGAAAAATATCCTTTACTACTAATATGCAGACAAAATTTGAACACACAACAGAAGTGGGTGGTATTACAACTTACCATGTTTTCATTTTAGGCTGTAAAGACAATTCTTCAGGAAGGTAAAAACTGTGACATTTTATGGACTGACACAGTTCTGGAGACATTGTTTTAGAAACATCGTAATAATGGCCAAACTTTGTAGATGTCGTTGGGCTGGCCTATGGAAACAACAACACTGATTACAATAACCTATTAATTTATTACCTGTCAAAAGAAAAGAATTAACTAGCAACTTGAAAGGAACTAGTATTTTTTAAAATACACACTGTAAAGGAGTAATAGATTACCAAAGCAATATGAAAATTATCTCTAGGTTATGGCATGAACACCACTGTGCTCCTGATGAGATTATCTCTCATCAACTGTTCTAACTCCTTTGAGGTAAAAGAAAGGTCATTTAGAATAACCAAACAAATTCTGTAATACAAATATCAATCAACACCACAATATTTCTAACTGGTATGATGCTTGGGTCAAGAAAAGTGCTGGATCCTAGACTCTTAGAGGTTTGCAGGTCAAAAGAAAGATCACCTACTAGTTTATTTTTGAGGACAACTACCCTAAGCCTGGACTGCATCCAAAGTGTGCATTGTACAATGAAGGAATGTGCAAAAATCTTTTTAAGTCATCTTTCTATCCCCAGCTGCAAAGCTTACTGCTAAGCTGAATCCCCCATAAAAGCCAAGATCCACCTCGCATATTAAGTGATGAAGTATTAAAGTAAAATTAAATATCTCAACAGGTGGGACAGCAAAGATAAGAGATGAAAGTAAGAGCGATGTTGAAGACTTATTCCCACTGCAGAACACAATGCCTTTTAAAGGTTGTTCTGAAGAGAAGCTTGGATTGGTAGGTAAAACAAAATGTTATTTTGTTTATACTTAAAAGCATGGAAATAGTTTTGAAAAGTGACTAGAAATGCCCCCAATTTCTCAGTAGGTTCTGTAACAACTTAAAACGTTCTATAAAAGGATTTTTCTTTTAAGCAGGCCAATATATTCATTTTATCTGCTATCTGAAAGTTGAGCAGGGTTGTGTGTGTATGCAATGAGAATTCTTTCAAACAACCTCTGTTCCAATTTCATCTGCTGTTCTTGCTATGTACAGGAATGATGACAGGTATACTGAATTATGACAACAATGAGATCCCAATAATTTTTTGTGTGTTGAGCAACAAATTATTTAGTTCCAACCCCAATTATTACAGAAAACTTGTGATTTTCATAAACCTTGTTCTTGCTAATAAAATAAGTACTACAGCAGTAAAAAGAAAGAGTATATACATGCCAGACATGGCCATGTATTTATAGCTAGCTTTCTGAAATAAATCGTGCTATGTATTTCTACAATTTTATTATCATGCTTCAGATTACAAAAAAAATATTAAACTGTTCTGATTAATTAGAATAATTTGATTTGGAATAAGCATTTTGAAATTATTTGATTAATGGATGTTAAGCTTGGTCAGTTATCAGAAAATATAAATATAAATACAATAATATGATATATTTCCTACAAAACCAGTAGAAAAACCAAACCAAACCCCAAACTTTTCTTTAAAACAAATAATTCCTTTTTAATTAAAAAACCCACAGAATTACTTGTGTATATCTAGTCAGAATAGGCATATCAGTTTAACTCAAAAAAAGATACAAAACCACATTCTCTGCGTCGGTGTTCCAATTTATTTATCAGTATCCAATTTTTAAAGAAGGAAGTCCAACCAAATGTAACAATCTATCAAAATCTAAATATTTTTAATGTAAATGTAACTTTATTTAAAACGAGGATTCTGAAAGCAATTTAAACAGGGGCTGTTCTTTGGCCTATAATCTATTCTTTATCCGGATTACAGATCAGAATGTTTTTACTGCAATCTCTGCCAGAGCTCATCTTTTTATTGTGTACTTCCAAGCCCCCTTAATGTTTTAGAAAGGCCTTGACTAACTGAACTTTGATCTGATGTCTTCATTGAGAAAAGCTCCAGGTTGCCCATTTCAGATGCAAATCCTTACTGAGGCCCAATAGAGTTTAGTAAAGACAGCAAAAAAGAAGAAACAAGAAGTTTCCAGGATCCTCTTTGAGAATCCTGAGGCACATTGGTGTCCTTAATCCACCCTGCTGCATGGATTAAGGTAGGTGATAACCTCTCTTGATTCAAAAGAATAAGCACAGTGCCTACAAACTGGGTGGAGACTAGGATTTGGCTATAATAAAACACCATGCAATAAAAGCTCGGTCTATGTCAGAAGCCTATGAATAGCCCTCAATGTAGTGCATTCCCAGGCTTAGCAGGGAAGCTTGCAAAAAGCCTACCTGAATCAAGTAAGCATGAATAATCTGCCTTAGCAGAATGACCATGGAGAGTACGAAGCAGAGACTTTCCATTCCTCTTAAGTTTGATCTGATAAATTTATTAGTGGACTGAAGGCTCAAGCCTGTTCTTTCCTGGATCCCTATTTTGCACAAGGAGAAATACACTACATTGTCAGTGAGCAGAGCGTGCTTTTATGCTACCGTCTGCTGTTAATGTTTCTAATTGCAATACTAATGTGCTAGAAATCTCAGATTTAGGATGAATCAAGGCAGAAAATTGATTTCATGCTGTGACAGTTTATATATTGCCCCAAGAACACAAGCAGTTCATGCAAGAAAAAAAAAAAAGAGAAACAAACCACACTCTTGCATTGCAAAATAGGCTATCCATATACTGCAAAGTTTAAATTTAACTAACCTCTGGTACAGATGGAAGTAACAAACTGGCAAAGGCACAGCAAGCACAACGTCACCTGTTACTCTGACAGATTTCTTATAAAGCTTCTGTCTTTTTCTGACATACAAGTTATATGAATATGTAAAGAGAAACTGTGATATTTATGAAGAGTAATGAAAATTTCTTTTATTACTTAGAAATAAAACTAAATTAGGCATCAAAAGTACCACAAAGACAGCTCTTACTCAGCATTCTTACTTCATGTAAAGCCAGATATTGGATGGAAAAGTTTTCTGCTAACAAGTTTAGAGTTCTAGTTGAAAGCAAAGCTATTTTCTCTCTTTCATACTAGAAACTATTTGACAGTAGCTTTCAAAAATGTACTAGTTTATTAGTTCAATCAGTTTGGAAAATATGCCTTGAAATTTTATTTAACGTTATTTTTTTTTTGCCAAAAGAAAATGTAAAGAATAAACCACAACCAAAGTTGTTAATTAAGCAATAGTACTAAGTGTATTAAACATCCAGGCAACATCAGATTTTTCTCAATGCATTACATTCACCAATCAAATTAATTTAACACAGCACCAAAATTTTATAACTGCATTATAAAATATTGAAAAATATAAATTTCAAAATTATTTTTCACTAACTAGAGGAATTTTAGGTATAGATAGCTTAAGAATAAGACTTTTATTTGTAAGTTCTAATTTTTTAAATAAATAGAACTTATACATAAAAAATATTGTACCTCAACTATTCAGGATGATAAGCACCCAGTTCAGAAAGTGACAATGATAACAAGGGAAACACCCCAGAAAAGATGGACCATTTTATTCTGTCTTGGATAATCAAATTTCAATAATTGAGGACAAGGACATTATGCATTGTAGAGAAATATTATATTAGTGGAAGAAGTGATTACTTCTATGAAATTAGAGAAGATGAGTGCACACTTAACTGGATTATTTATGTTTTTTTATTTTGAAAGAAACATCAGGACACTGATTGTTAACAACATGCAATTGCTTCTATATATATGTATTAGGAATTCTGCTAGATTTTAAACAAGACAAATTATTTTGGGGATGGTTCAGAGTGGCATAGCAAGCTCCACAATAATAAAATTGATAACATTACATGATTACCCTGGAGGCTGCTGCATTTGGCATGTCACCATATATAAGTCTTTTCTGACACAACTACATAGCCATGTCTGTGCAATTTCACAGAAAACCAAACATGCCAAGCCTTGTAAGATCATTTTGTCACATTCCAATTATGTTTTTTAAGAATACAACAGAACCTACTAGGCAGTTATGACTATATCTAAATTAGAATTTATAAATGTAGGCTAAAATGCATAGACAAAACAAGTGTTTTGTTCTGGATAGTCAAAAATGCTGTAATTCTATTAAAGGTTGATTGTGCCACTGGATTAAATGAGTAAGTCACCAGCCATGGGAGACATATTTGCAGAACACTAACAACTGTAAACTCTGAAAGAGTGACCACTGGGCTTGTTTCTTATACTCTCCCTGCACAGTGATTAGTTTCTAGTGACAGAGAAGCTGATACAATCTCAAGAGCTTACTTTAGTTGTTATGCACATGGATAAGCAGGTCAACAGTACTTTCACTACAGAGATTGTGTAAGTACTACTGATTAAAGCTACTTAAGTAATTTGTGTACAACTAAATTTGGGCAAAGTTTGTAAGTGATCAAATTATTCTCAATTTAATAATAATTAGTCTCAATTTAATAACACTCGATGAAAAATCCCACAGAATTTTTTTTTTTTACTTTAAAATTATTATTCTCTATAGTAATTTTTCCAGTTCCTGCAAACTCTCAAATTCCTTTCTCTCTGTATCTCTACTAATCAAAAAATATAGTGGCATATGATAATTCACCCTCAGGAGGCAATCCTGTAACACTGTCCATTAGCAGTATTTTGAGTGCAAGAGGAAGAACAGTATGAAATACTGATTACCTCCATTTTTGGTAAATTTTGGTAGCGCCAGGCTATTTTCATAGAATCCTGAAAATCTTCAGACTTAACAGCTGTTGCTTCTTCTCCCAATTCATTTCTGTAGGTATCATCAAGCAAAGGGGCTGGAAGTTCCTACGGGTGGAGAGCAAAAGAACGTCAGTTATCTACAGCAGAAATGTCAGTTCAGATTTTTATCCCCCTCTCAAAAGTTAGCTAATATAGTTATCTTAATATAATGGGCAGTTGTAAAACCTGTAACAAAACTTCATTAAAATAACTTCTGAAAGGTTGGCTCCTACTAACAGCGAGTGTGAGAAAAACTATGCAATTATTATGGGAAAAAATAATTATACAAATATGAAGAATGGAAATACCACATTGTATAATCTACACAAACAACACATCTTAAGCAGCATCTATATTTTTTATTGATAAATCTTTCTTTAAAGGTTGATCTCCTAAAGTATTCTATTTCTGAGAATAGGTAAGTTCCCAGCACAGTGAGTTTTCTTTGTTAGCTTCTATAAATCTTTCAAAAGTATTCAACAGACCACAACAGCCTACAGACACAGGCTGAAAACAACAGTAACAGGATGGTTTGCATTTTCTCTTCTGCTAACTGTTAGACATGATATTTACTAAGGACAGATACCTCATGAACACAAACAAGGGAGTAAAAGGAAGGGGCAAATATTTAATTCTGGAATTTTAAAAAAGTTTCTAATGCAAACATTTCTTGTTTTTTTTTTTTAAAAAAACCAAAACACAACAAAACATTGTGCACAGGTGGATTTAATTGTTCCACAAAGCCAGAACTGCAGCTTTGACTTAGACTTAGATTAGGAACAATGTTTTATTACAATCTTTCTGCTTTCTACCATCGTTGCATTGCTGAAAAAGTAAATGGCACTGGGTAGATGTCAAGCACAGTACTTAGAATTTATGCACTGGGCTTCTACATCTACTAGAGGAATAAGTGTAACCAAATTTTCTGACCCAACCTAATCACCTGTCTATGTAAGTTGCAGATCTAGACTTACCTGAAACTAAATTTTCATTAAGCAAAGACTCTTTAGAGATAACTGAGCTGTGGTCTCAATGGTTAAAAATATATAGAGCCTAGTCAGTCTCTCTGTTACAAGGTATAAGGTGTGAAGACACAAAAACCCTAAATTTGAAAACTTTAGAAGAATCTTGATCAAAGCACGGAATACTTAAGAAACACTGAACATAGGCAGAGCTGATGCTGACCATAAACATCTAAGTGACGTTCACAGCTTTATGTAAGCACACATGGTAAAAACAGACACACATAGAAAGAAGACAAAGTTTAAATGAAACCGTTCTGGATTACTGTAAGTAAAGAAAAAAACAGCACCAATATTTTCTTAGAGCTATTTAATATTTTTCTCCTCTAAATTCACTGCAAATGACTGTCACTTGTACTACCTGTTCATTGTTATGATATAATTATTGGCAAAACCAAATCTGAGATAGGGACATTTAGCTATATACATTTGCTTTTATATAATCACACATGATGTATGTTTTATGCAGAGACTGTATTTGATGCTAAAACAGAACAGACATCAAGATACTAAGGGGTGAGAGGTTCTCCAAGTATTACTGATAAAGTACAAGCTACTTCAATACCCTCATGTGTGGAAGGGAGGCATACAAACACTAGCTGTTGACACCCGAGATGTTCAGTCCAAAACAATCAGAGACAAACACACTATCAGTTCAACACAATTAGGCACTGTGGTATGCCTTAACTGTTGTTAAGAATGAAGCAGATTAAGAGATCAAGGAAAAAAATGGTTTCACCTGAAGCTGATAAAGATTCTGGACTCCAGAGATGAAAACCATCTGAAATAGCCTTTTTTGCCAATATAGTTTACTTTTAACTTCACACATAATAAAGAGGTTTTATTCGGACATAAGAAAAAACTAACATAATAAAACAGTTGTGTAAACATGACTAAATTCACACAAAGCAACATGAGAAAACCCGTGAGTCACTATCATGGCATTTAGCATATGCATCAGCTTAGGTCTGTTTTATGCTGTCTTGTCCCTTGCTGCCCCATAGAAGGATCCAGGAGCACTTGAAGAAGTCATACCAAGAGCAACTCTTATTTCCTCTGTTCCTCTTCCAAAATGCATTTACCTAATAACTACCCTGCTTAGTTGAAGAATATGTTTCTCAGATGTACCATGTTCTTGTCCCTATGCAAGAAACATGTTCACATGATGCACAGAGACTTAAGAAATTTCTGGGACTACTAGGTCTCACAGACATATAATTTTCTATCCCAACAAACACTTTGCTGTGAAGCAAACATATCCCAAATCACATCCTTGCATGTGATGGTTGTGAACTTTACGGCCTCTTAGTAGGCTTTGTACATAATTCAGCTGCAATCTGGAAAAGGCAGTCTGCCTTTGGAGTTGACTGGTATTTTGAAGACCAACTGCTTGAGCTCTACCTCTTACATTAACTTGGTTAAATATATTCCAAGATGTTGTACTTAAGTACAAACAGGAAAAAAAAATTTACAATAATATTCATGGTCTGAGTATATCTGTAATTTGAGCACATTTTAGATAAAGATTAATGAACAGAATGAATAAAGACTGTTTACTTTCAGATTTGCATCCTAATTTTATCACTATTAACCCAGCTTCTGCTTACCCTTCTTTCCTCCCATTTACAGTAAGCTGTATGAAATGGGTAAAACACATGGTTACTGTTTGAAGGTACATCTATGTTGACTAGAAGCCAACATGCATTAGCCTGGTAAAAGACTAAACAGAATGTTGTTTTTTCTTAGGCTGTACTGATTCATATATCCCAGCCCATAATTTTCAAAAATCTTTTAACTAGATCTTGTTTCAAGGAAAGAACTCTTTCCAAACCTGACCATGCCTGAGAGGAACCTAAGTGAGAAAGTCTCTAGTTGTCATAACATAGGTACATTCTCAAAGATAAAGGCTGGCTGGTTGGATATAACTTCACAACCCTTCAACGTCATGAAAGGTTTCATTGCTGTGCACAAATGACGAAGTATTCATCAGTTCTCAGATTATTCTTAAAAACAGAAGGAAAATTAAGATTTAGGGAAAGATGAAGCAGAACAGCAACCAAAGAAGCCACAAAACACCGGCTTCTGGCACAGCTACACAAAAACTGAACTGAAAACAGCATACAGGCAGCAGTGGAGAACATGGTTTCTATGAGTGGCATTTGAAGATGGCTAAGCCTGGGCTTCTCCTCAAAATATCTGTATGTGGGAAATTCTAGAGTAGGGCTTTAGCAAAATCCCTTTCTTCCAGATTCATTACAAAATGAGAAACAAAGACACTAGTTTCTAGCAGTCTTACTAAATCATTATGCTTGAGAACTCTACTTCTCTACCATAGATAAAAAGCACTTAAATTCTCCTGAAATTATCATAATGTAAAAAAGAATTTGGGATTGTGAGTCTGTTTAGGATTAAATAAATTTATATTCTTAGAATCAAAATCAGAATTTCAAAAGAATATAGTATTATTAAAAAGTTTAAAAGTTACTTCCAAAATTTCATCCAGAATTTGGAAATATAAGTGTTTGTTATTTCAACAAAAGACTAAGAAAACGAAAAATGATTTACCAGCCTGTAATATCTCTATTTAATGTATTTCTGCTTAAAAATATCTCAGCTCCCACATGAGATAGCTTTGAAAAGCTTTGGGACTGACAATTTTGTGGCATCAGTGTGTCAACTCCTGAGAACTGTTACATTCTCCCAGGCTAAAAAGACCCAAATCTCTCATAAGGTATACAAAAAAACAAAGCATGTAGCAGTGAATTACTTAAAATAAATAAATAAAAAAGAAAATATACAGCACTTCTTGGGGTCAACTAAAGTCTTTGCTATGCAGCATGAATATAGAAAAAGGCTTTAGACAAGTGCTAAAGTTATTAAGTGTGGTTTGGCTGGGGCATTCATCTGTGTCTAGAGTGAGATGTAGTAGGAAGGAAAAAAGAGAGAAGGAAGTTTGTTGCTGTTGTTTTAAAACAAGAAATTTTGAAAAAAAAAAAAGTTTTTCTAAAGCACTAATTCTAAATGACAATGCAATTAAAATAATTTTGTTTCCTGCAAACCAAGCTTATGAAGGTTTTATTGCAAACATGAAATAATTTACTTCACTAATAAATCTCTTATCTTTGTAATAAAACGCTGTACAACCCATATCTGCCAGCAATCCAGGCCTTTCCGTGTTTGCGGCCACGTTGCTTTGCTTGCCTTGTTTTGGCAGATGCACGAAGCAAAATCAGATTCTAACAGTTTGACCTCTCTCACTTCTTATGTTCTCTAGGGGATAATAAAATCCAAGATACAATCCCACAGCAGTTAATGAAGCTTAACCTCACACCCTCTTAATTACCAATGCATTACACCAACTATAGGCATCATACTCCTCTCTAAGCTATTTTACAATGCTAAAGAAGTACTACTGTGCTATTATTTAGCAACATAATCCAAGCTGTATGTGAAATCCCTCTCATATAAAATCCTTTGATCCTCACGGATTTCAATAACTACATAATTAATAGCACTTAAGAATTTTAAACATTATCTATTTATGTATCAATAAATATGTTGTTCACATGTTTTTATGCAACTATTTTGCAAGGCAATATTGTCACAGGTGTGATTAAAGAAATGTGAAATTAAAAAATATTAAAGGGAGTACGATTCACTGTTGATCTCTAATTGCAATGATTTTTAAATAGTTTAAACTCACATGAATTTAAGGCTCTTTTTCATTATGTTAATTTTTAGTATTTAAAGGACACCAGATGGTAAGTCAGGAAGGGTAAATATTTTCTTTTCAATAATGTATTATATAAATGTCAGTTTAAAGGGCCCTACTCCCAAAAGGGGGGAGGATTCTATTTTGATTGTAAACACTTGTGAAGACAAGGTCTATTGTTAAAGAACACAAATGACTGGATACAGAATTTTTCTCCTTTCAGTGGCCCTTGTGCAACAATTTATTTCCATCTCCAGGTAAGGATGTTCTACAAAAATTTTTCTTTGACTTTCAAAAGGACCAAATGGATGTCAACCCAGGGTAAATGAGAATTGTGTGAAGAGATCAGGGAACCAATAGTCCTCTGTTTTATGAGATAAATAAGTTTAATTCAAAGTACTCCAAGGGGGATTCTTTTTTAACCTGTGAAAACATATTCTCTGCTTCACATACACAGAAGTAAACCCTACAGTCAAGTCACAGAATTCTTTTGCTATAACTTCCTTGCTCTATGGCTCCATTGCACAACACTGAAACCCAGGAATGCATATGAGAAGATTAGATTATATTTTTCTTTATCTTATCTTTTTCTGAGTCAGTTCATGAATGCTTAATTAAGTAAAAGATAAATATAACAAGAAAGAGAATGACATGCTAAAAAAGGTAATGGGAAGAAACTAAAAATGAGTGTCCTTGTCTAAAATTCTATAAATTCTGCTGCAGTGTATAATGCACTGGCCTAAAGAGATTTAATAATAACAACATTATTTGTCAACACTTTTAGAGATGAGTACTATAAGCAATAGTTCACAAACTCAGCAAATCAATTCTACAAAGTTACCAAGGTTATTTTTAAAATAGTTACTTGTGAACACTGAAGCCTAAACATTTGTTTTATTTGTGCTACCACACTTTCCTGATACATTACACAGGCTAAGTACGATCTCTTTTTAAAAGCAAACATAATTTCATAACTAAGATAATGAAAGAAAATATCCTAATAAACAGCCAGGGACTGGTAGACAGGAAACCTGAATTTAAGCCAAACATTTATTTCCTCTCATTCTGAAAAATCTTTTTATTAGATTGGCCTGAACTTTCTACAAAGACTAAGCTTTATACTTTAGAGAGTTCCCAGCGTGGGTACTGCTTAAAAGGATTTCATTCTTTTTAAACAGAAACAATTATTTTTCTTCAGCACTCTCTTTCACACTCATACAACTTCCCTGTCAAATTTATAACAGTTTTGTAACATAGAAAATTATATTAAAAAATAATTAAAATATCTGCATTTTAATATAGAAAAATGTAAAACATATAATCCATTTACCCAACATGCAAGCAAGAAAAGGAAGTAGATGAGTAAGAGATATATAATAAAGAAATTAGTTTTTTCAAACTTTTAAGTTCTGAGAGAGCTGCCAGGGTTGGCTTCAATCCTGCTCCTTGTGCCACAAGGCTATCTTTATTTCAGAAATAGAGATAAAATGTGGTAGGAAAGTTCACTAGTGCTGTAACAATAATTGGATTTCTGTGTATTAAGCGACAACATTTAACAGCACACAGGAGCTGAATGACTGCAACAAGCTCATGTATTTTGAAAATACAATTGGAAAAAAAGATAACAGGAATATTTTTACCTTTCAAGTTGTTATGCTTTTAATTTCTTTATGTAGCATTTACCAATGTCAGATGAAAGAAAAAACACCTTACTCTGCTTCTTTCGGGGCACCAGAAATTGAAGAGACAGGAAGGAGTTAGATTGGCACTCTTTGAAAATGGTAGCTTGGAAAGTCCTGCTCACCAGCCTGATAATTCCCCCAAGGTTTGCATTCTTCCTTTTGACAAAACAATGTTTTAGAGTCATATCTATGAGGGGAAAATGTAAGCATCATGGTTGAATGTATTTTGCTGTAATAAAAAAGTCCATATAGACAGCCATGCTTTCTTTCAAGACATCGTTTGCGTACACAGTAATACAACACTGAAGCTCAGGGGGTTGTTTGTTGTTGTTGTTGTTATTTTAAATAACCCTGGAAATAACAAAAGTACCTTTTGCTACATTCATTCTGCATTAATCTTTCAGTGGGAAGAGTAAATGTGCACTTTCTCTTCTTCAGGTCTGCTCAGTATAACCGGCTTGTTGGAAGCAGAATTTTTTCAGCCTTTTCCAAATGACATACATAAACAAAATGTCATATTTAAAATATACTCTCACTTTTGTTTTAGAGAACTTTTCAGTTTGGTAGGAATGTTTAAAAGACTTGTTCCTGGCAGGTTTTTTTTTATCTTGTCCCGATTGTTTTTTTAATAAACAATTATACTTCTCTACAGGCACCTCCCAGCTTCCTCACCAAGTGACGGTGCATTCTTCCCTTTCACTGTGGTTCACTAGTGTGGTTTGTCCTGACTGACTTCAGGATACATCCAGCAAACACAGTGAAGCTGCACATCTGACACATGGGCATGCTAAGGGCTTTACTACTCAAGAGAATCTTCTGTGTAGAGAGTAGCTCTCTACAGAAAGCAAACTGTTTGTGTGTTGTTCATTTTCAAACTCGGAAGTACAATGACACCAGACGTACAAGGTCAATACCACTTCATGGTAAGCCTCAAAGGACTTGATTTGGGGTAGAATTTTGGGGAATGCATTTCCTTCTAAGGAAAAGCATCACCATCTTAAGCAGCAGGCTCATAGACTATGTCAAAGTAATTTTTTTTTTGCCTGAAGGATGTGATCTTTATCTTCTCTTCTTGTAAGAGAGCCTTCTTGAGAGGCGATCTCAACAGAGTCCAGCAGTATCTTGTAATAAAATTCCAGCTTGAAAATGGAAATTCCATAAGAATGCAGCAATTGCACAGAGTGTTCTTCAACTTTTCCACAGGAGAATAACAGATGCAGCTCTAGAAAGCAGTTCTGGACCTTCCACCTCAGGCTTCCAGGTTCCCAGTGGAATGGTCATTGAGGTGACACCGGCCAGGGTGCCACAGGGAGATTGTCTGGCTTCAGGAGATGTTGTTTTGTGTTTCCCAGCACAGATAATGACCAGTAAGTCTTTCTCTTGAGACAAACTTTGCACAGGCTCCACAGTAAAAGCAACTTAACAGAGAGCACTCTTAATGTCAAGATGAGCTCATAACTGACAAATATAATCCAATTTTTTCTCATGAAAACTTGTGAGAATCAGTTCCTCCTCCAAGGTCTAGATAACAAAATTAGGAAAAAAAGGCAAAAAAATTCTTACATAGGCAGTTTAGGCAATTCTAGAACTTTAATGCCAAATTCAAAGTAGGAAAAGTAAGAAATACAGAAAGGCAGCCACCACAGATACAGGTGGGGGTTTTGTTGTTTGTTTTTTAAGACTGGAACCATACCTTGGCACTAACAAGGAGAATGGGAGTAAAGACCTAAGCTGTTATACAGTTACTGTATTTTTTTGGCTTTCAGAAGTCAGACTGGTACCCAGCCTATCTTGGAATGGATGCAAGCTTGTTCTAATTTTGGCTACAGTGATGTTCAAGGAAATATTCAACCCTCTTCTTGCTGTTTCTTCCAAAAGCATAACAATATTTAAGTTAAGATTTCCTCTGTAATGAATATAAACATATACTCAAACTTGTATGTTCCATTCTCAAACACACACACTAAATGCAACTTCAAAGTAGCTGGCATTAACTTTAGAATGCTGAATTATAAAAAAAATATAGCCACTAAACACATTGAAGTTATGAAAATAGACACGAGAAAAAAACCTCTCTAGTTTATTAGTTTCTCCTTGTTGTTAAGCTTTAGCACGTTACAGCCTTTTATAATTGGTAGTCTAAACTTAATAAGGTATGGTGCCAAAAATGGAATGTTGAAATAGAAAGTTTCCTTCAGTTTCATTACTGAATTAGTTTTCCATTTACCAATGCAATCAGTTTTATTTTATGATTGATCACAGAAGCATATCATACTATTTCTTATATTCTATACTATTACTAGTATTTATGTCCTAATAGTAAAAATTTTCCTTTTGTTGAAGAACAGAGGCTGAACAGAAATGCTCTCAAATGTTTAAAATACTTTCTAAAAACCAGCATGTATGTAGTTCTGTAGGTTTTACCAGAGGTGTATAATTTTTCAGCATTACGTCTTAATGCCAATTTCCTGAAGGAGCTTTGACTACAAAAGGCATGAATATGTTTTCAAAGGATGATGGATAAATTGGTGGGTGGTAATATAATATATCTTAGGCAGCTGATCAGGGCTTTTTATCCTCTGCTTGTCTTTTAGTTATACACAATTTCAAGATAATTATGGTCTATAAGAATGTCTTTTCCCCTTCCCACTAACAGCAATATTTGTCTCGGTTATAGGTTCAAGAAACTTCCAATCACATCATAAAATTGGAATAGGGCAATTATGGCATCTCAGCAGAGAACTGAATGTATAAATAGACTGACCACACAATATGGACATAAGGCAGTTAAGGAACTGCCTTTATGTAAAACACCAGTTAATTAGAACACTAGCTATAGAATATATTGAATCCATACTTGATTTTTTTAAAATAAAAACCAAGCATAAAATGTATAATTTAGATTGATATGTACCATATCTATGTTGCCTTTACAGAAAAGAATATAGTCCAATTAGATCCTGAAAAGAAATTAATTACTAATCTCAGTAAATAAAATACAATGTTATTCAACTATCAGATATGTTATATTAAAATCCTGAGTTGGTGGAGACATCCAAACCCCAAACAGCTAATTTCTATGACAGGAGAGGACTTCTTGACACACTTGAAGGTCCTTTCTTTTAAAAGTTAAGTGAGGCATATGTTGGGAAAACTCCCCTACTTCTGTGCTTTGGAGATCTAATTGTGGCCAATGCCAGTTTTAGATCAACTTTTTCCAGGTAAGGCAATGGAGTTTTATAAGTAACACAAACTGGCATTTCCAGAAGTGCCTAAGCTTTCCAAGTATGAAGGTATGTAATTTTCTAGATTGATGCCTAGCATATTATAGGGTTACTTCACTGAAGCAATTTCAAGACAGCAATACAAATCAGAGAAATCAACTCTACTGTGCCCTGTCTGTTAAGCAAAGGAAGCGTTGAATAGTCAAAGTAAGAATAGAAAAAAATAGACAAGAGCACTTGGATATATAAACACACAAACAGAGGAAGAAAACAAGAAAAATTTATGTTTTCCTCAACTTTCCTGTAGTAATATTGTCCATCCATTTATAAGCCCTTATAGTAACACCACTATGGAGTCACAACAGAGGAATGCAGTGTTATTACTTAGTACCTATCCCTGAAAAGGAAGAAGGAAAATTTATTCCAAATCAGAAAACAGACCTCAGTAAGTCACATGGAACTAAGTGACCAGAAACTCCAACTGGTACAAGGACAGATGTACGTAACAATGTCTGTTGCTAAACTTGCAAAAGCATAAAGAATAGAAAAAGTATTACATGCTATGATCAATTGATTCAAAGGTGAATGAAAGAAGAATAAAATGTTTGTTAGCTACTCTGTTGTAAGAAATTTTGATGCAATGCAATAAAAAGATTCATCTGAATAATTTCATTTTTATGAGAAAAACAAAGTAATTATAATGTATTGCATGATCAGAGAGTCAATGACTTGATTATCAGTTATTTAAAAACAAATATTCTGTAAAATGTACCACATTCTTATGCCATTCATACTGCACAATCAAGTTCTAACCTATTTGTTTAGGTTTATTCTAAACCACAAGAACAAAAGATAGAAACTTCACCCCTAAATGAACCCTCTTTAGGTTCAAGATCATAAAAAAATTATTAGATTTTTTATAAGCACAACCATAAAATTTCATTAAGAATACACTTTTTCCTGAATACTGAAGATAATACTGAATAGATAAGGCATAGAATCTACCATCACTAGGTAGGAAAAAAGAAAAGTAATCAATTTGTCCAGAAATAGCCTCTGAAGACTCTTAAGGAAATAGCCAGACTTCATTTGATGCAGAAGTAATCAGTAAATTATATGTTACTTTTGATATTAGAAAAAAGCAGCCTTGGAAAGACATAAAATATTTAATTAAATTTTGTAAGATTATCCTCACACTTCAGCATTTTTTGCAGTGTTGATCAGGCTTTTTTCCTTATATTCTTTCCTCACAATTGGAACCATCAGTGTTTGATTAGGAACTCACTGAAGTCTGAAAGGAACCTTTCTATATGACCTGAACCAAAGCTGACCATGCTTCTCAGTACAAAAAAGACAGTCAGAACTAAAAGTATGTGTAAAGGAAGTTGTAAAGATGTTACATGATATTCCTCTTTTCTATAAGAAGTGACAATAAATATCTACACAAATTGTACAGTTTCCACCACAATATATTGGAAGCAGCTTAACTATCTTCCTGATAGGCAGGTGGAAACTGTAAACAGTTGGGTTTACTCAAAGGATTCAACTAAGCCGCCTAGTCTGTCTGGTTTTCATCCATAACCAAAATAAAGGATAAGTAAGCTCCTAGCTTGATTTGGCCTTGGGAGGATCTTACTCCATTCTTCACAGACAGAAGCTAGTGAGCTAAATTCAATTCCCAAATCTGGCTAGTGTAAATACTCTTGCACTTCCCAACACATTCTTATGAATCACCAAGATTAATTAATTTCTTACTACACAATACATACACTTTAAAATGTATTTAAATTCATCAAGAGCTTTACTGAGTCTGCTTTACCTTTAAGATGTTGTCAGGATGCTCTTTAGCAGAAGCAACAAACAAGTCATGTCCACAGACAATTCCCTCTGCGAGAAAATACTTGAACAACAAATTGGAGTAAAGACCATATGTATCTTCCTCTGTGAAAAGAATAATGATTGGAAATGTTGATTTTTTGTTAGATAAATCACTCACTTGTATTATCACAACAATACAAAAGCCCTTTTTTGGTCTGCCACCTAGAGTATATAATGTACAACAGAGATAATAGGTAAAATATGATTCCAAAGCTTTAAAAATAATGCTTGATAGTATTTTATTCCTAATTTTTCAAGTAAGATAAATAGTTCTCCATAATGTATTTGATTCTAAGATATAGATGGGACACAGCAATAGTGCTATCTTCCTAACGAGGCTTCCCATCAGTATCAACTAAGATTACTGAAATCATGGTTTAATGGGAAGAAGTTTTGTTAATTTAGGAGAACTGTTTTAAGATTTATATTCTTAATGATTGAAATATCGTTCAACTTGCTTAAAATATCTATTAATTGATGGTTTTCAAAATTTAATCAAATTTGGCAGGCTAAAGTAATATAAAGGTATCATTTCTTATGGAGACATTCTTACATTTGCATTTCTTTCAAAACCGTGAGAACTACAAAAACAGGCAAAACAAATGCATATATTGAAAAAATACTTAATTTGCACCGTTGTTTCTGAATGTTCTGCAGAGCAAAATCATGAACACACTCAACAGACACATGAACTTACAGTTTAAGAAGTGAGACAATACCTGTTAACAGACATTGTGAATACTAGCCTACTGAAATAAAAATACAAACTCCCACTGACTTCAGAAAGGCTAATATTTGCTTCAGCTTCTTTGCTGTAAGTTCCGTATCAGAAATTACCAGAATTAGAAAGTCTTAATGAGCTTCATACAATTAAAACTTACTGTAAGTCAAAACTATAGATAAGTGAATGAGTAAATAACAACTGAAATTTGAACCATGTCTGATTTTCTTTATTTTTAGGAAATATAAACAATAGCTATGTTAATGCTATCAAAAAATATAACTACCCAATTAATTGTCCAGTAAAATTTTAGGTCATACCCTTTGGAACGACATACTCCTGACATTTAGTTAGAAAGATATCTGAAACACTTTGTTTGGGAGAAAGATAAATGCAACAATGTAAGGTTTCACTTTTACATCTGTCAATCTGGCTGTTGGAAGATAATACACAGGAATGTTGTGTCAGAAAAATACAGAGATAGATTTTCTTTACACAGAACCAACAAGACTCTTAATCCATTCTTTGTGTGACTTGGAAACAATTTCCTCCCTATTATGAATCACATACGAAAATAGTAAAAGAAAACCCACTAAACCAATAACAAAGGCTGAAAATAAGAAAGTTATCATTCATATCTAACTTGTAAAAAATACTAAAGAAAAAAATAATTTTAAAATATAACTTTGATATGTACCAGAATAGTATATTTTGGAGCAGAAGAGTCAAAAAGAACCAAGGAAGTAGAGAGGGAGGAAAGGAAGAAAGGAGATGTATATCTAAAAAGGTAAAAGAACATTAATAGTAACGGGGAAACTTAATAAAAAAATAACAGAAAAATGGTGTTGCACTGCTACACTCCTAATATTGTGCACAAGTCCTGCACTTTCAGTGCTTAGATTAACGAGAGAAGGAAATTCAAACCACAAGTTTTCGAATTCACTGGAGAAGGAACAGTTCTCCAAGAGATATTCCCCATCCTCCATGGGATATTGGGCAAAACAGAATTTATTTCCTGCTTTTTGAATTTCACTTTTCAATGTAGTATTTCAGACACTTTTAAAAAAAATGTTAAATTATGCACTTTAAATCTGGAAAATGTATTTTAAAAATTTCTTTCTTTTTCAGAATAATCCCTAAATATATAGTGTCAAGATTACCTACTTTGTTGTTAAGAAGAAGTACTTATTTGAAAGTTGCCCTTTCATTAAACCCAAGAAATTAACTACAAGTGACTCTAAAGCAACATTTCAATAGCGAGAAATGCTTCATAACACAGTTGCTAAGACAGGAAATGACACAGAAATGGACATCCAAATAAGTGAAAAGGAATACAATAATTACACCACTATTGCTACTAGTTCTAGCTATTGATACATCCAGTTTATTGTAGAGTCTGAGGGCTCTAAGAACTCAGACTGTATTAATGTAATTTACCTTTGATACTGTTAACCTGATTTCTAGGCCATATTAGCCTTCCAATGTACTGCCAATAACACATTTATCTTTTTAAAAAATAACTGTCTAGTGAAAAATGCGGACATTGTGCTGTGTCTGAGGATGTAGATCCACGTATGAGACTAGGATGGAGACAAGACTCAGCTCAGATACAACTGAAGCACTCCAACTGCAGAAGCAAAAAGTAGAACTGGTACTATCTGAAGTTTTGAAGAAATGTTACAGTCTTATTTTGTAAATATAGTCTTTTGAGCCTGCTTAGGTCTTAAACTGCTTCAACAAGAGTTAAAAACCCATATGCAAAGAATTCTCCCTTCAAAACCGGAGTCCAGGAACACATACAGCTCCTGCTCCCTAAATGCTGGCTCTCTCTGGTTGCTTATGCTTTGGTTGCTTACTGCAATAGAATTGGTAATGTATTATTCACAGTATATTGACTTCCATGAACTTATCTCCATCTATGAGGCTCTCAAAGAACCAAAGCCCTCTAGAAATCAAAGTGACAGCATGATACCTACTTTTTTTTTTTTTTTTTAAATTGTCTGAGCTGCCTGAAAGAAGCCACCAAGCCTCCCATATAATCACATCACTGCTGTAGATGTCAGTGGAGGCAAACAGTTTTGTTAGACCTCCTTCCACTTGAAGTAAAGAGGAAAAGGAACACTAGTCAGGTGATCTGGAAGGATCCTCAGCTGTAACATTTACATCATCCGCATTGAATCAAAAAATCTTGATTTCTTAACTTTTAACTACAGGTTAAAGGTCACCTTCACCGTTTGAGGCATAGAAACGCTGAGTTGTACTGCATATGGACAGGATTTAACTGTCATTTAATGGAGTATAGGCCAATATCTCATTTAGTCCAAGAATTTTATGGTTTGTGTATGTGTGTGCAATGACACAGAAAACCTTTCTGGATAATTTTTTATATTAATTATTCCTTAGATAGTAAATAACATCCTCAATTTTGTGACAAACATAACACAGAAACTCCAGAAAGCATGGATAAATCATACTGTGTGTTGATAATTAACTAAATTAAGACAAAACAAGGCTGTAGTAGTTAAGAAGAATTTTTACTCAAATTTCACTTGAAATGCTGAAATGTTAAAACAAACTATAGAAGTGAAACAATGGGGAACAGTGATGTAAACCTTTTTACTGATCTATCCAAGATTTTAATTCATGTTGTTATGATAGGCCTACTTGTAATATAATAGGACTAAAGAGGTTCTTACACTGCTATACCCTTCCAAAATATATTTTGCAAAACAATAAGGAATTTTCAATTTAGCAAATTTAAAACATTTACATTCAGTGTAAGGACATATCACTTTAGCATTAGACTATCCTGTAGCCTTCTTACATTGATTTTTGTAACAGTAAACTTACAGTAAAAATCAGAAATGAACTATAGGAGAGTGATCTCAATATAAAACACCTCACAGACCACTACAGTACTGTAAGGATTAAATGAGTCTCAGAAAGCCTCCACAAACAGTGTATCTTGAATTGTTAAAGTCAATGCATCTGTAAGAATCCCTCAGTTCTTCAATTTGTCACATAAAGGATGGCTTTTTATTGATTCATTTCTAGGTCACTAAACTTTTGTGGTATTCAAAAGATCTAAAGTGCACCCGTATGGGGCTTTTCTGATAGCATCCATTGTACCCTGGCTTCAATAGTTACGTTACTATTCAAGACCATAGGAGTACAGCTTTCTTGTAAATAAACAAACAACTCATTTAGCACAGGTACTTCAGTAGCTCACTGATTACTTTCATAGGTAAATTGAATTAAATACTTGGAAGGATATTTACTTTCTGATAACACTTGGGCTTACTAGTTTGATGACTAGGATAAATTCTCAACTGTTGTCTTTGTATTTTTCCAAATCACACCCACATCCAAAAGAACTACCTCCATTCTATATGTGTAGGAACTAGCACTTAAGTGCATTTTAGTCAGCCAAGATCCTTAAGAAGCCTGGCCCTAATCATTACTCTTAGCCTCCATACTAAAGAGCCATCCCATCAGCAGCCTTCATTGTGAACTCTACGTCTAGCTAACAAGGCACAGAAACAAATAAGACTCTTGCAGCTGCAGAGTCTTTTCTGGGTCCAGACGCTGCAAGTCACACAACAGTCAGTCCGCAGCTTTCTCTGATTCTTCTTGAACAAAGAGTGCTCTACGGCTAAGCAGCAGGTGAGTAACTAGTGAAGCGCAAAACTATACAAGGAAAAGAGATTATTTACCTACAAGTTATGCATACTGTCTCCAGGACAGAATCTCTTCTGTTCCTACAGATAAGGACATCAAATAATTTATTGTGATCATTATCCATTGGTCTCTTCCCACAACAGCATACTTTTTTCATGGCTAACATAGTCATGAAGAAAAAATAGGATTGTCAGTATCAGCACAATGATTCCAACATATAACCCCGTTGAAATCTAAGGATAAAGACCAATTCCTATTTATGGCTCTTTTCACCCTTAGACTGTATAGGCTACTGAGCACATAAGAGACATTCTCAACACCTTTGTGCATGGACTGTCTGTAGCTACTACTCAGAGAAATAAAAAATTTAAGGCACTGGAGTTTATCTAGGACACAGAAAACAAAGAGAGTAGATATGAGTGAAGCACTGTAAATATATAATTTATATAAAAATTAAGGACAAAGAAATAACCTAATTACAGAAATTGATACATAAACATGTGGTCCGAGGAAAAAAATCTCTATCCATAACCTCTCCCTCTACACAGAGGTATCCATGTTCCAAAGGAGGGATGGAGAATAAGCACTATAACTTGAAGAGGAACAAAAAGTCAGGAACAAAATCCACCATAAGGTCACAAATATGTATAGACCACACTTGTAATAGCTGACTTCTAAGCTTCAGTATAATAAACAGCACAAAGGTCTTTGAAAAACTCCAGAGATAATTTGTAGTGTAATTGCTTAAAATTATGTGAGCTATAAGAGGAAAAAATAACACTGCACCAACATAATGTACAGATAGCTTTTTTTTTTTATCCTCTGTACAAAGTCTAGACAGGTTGCCCTAAAGCTGTCAAAAGCCTGTCATAGCCTATCAGTATTGATCATTTTTTCACCAGATAGTTCTACAGTACGGTACTGTGACCTAAGGTGTGTCTTTCTGTAGCTATGAAACATCTCTCTGAATTGCTGCAGGTTATAAGATGTGATTATTTTAATAATCTGAAATTCCATTTAAAAGATACTTTACTAATGTCCACATTTACTAAGCCTGGGGGGATATACTCTGTGTCACTTGCATTTAATTAGCACATGCCAAAACGGAGATGTCAAACATATAAGTTACAATATTTGGCATTTGGCCATACTTCAGGAAGGTGAATTCTGGTAACTTGTATTTTGTAAAATGATATTTAGCAAATCACTGTTTTGTACCTCTCCAGAGATTATCTTTTTCAACTTTAAAAATATGATAAATTCAATGATACTGACAAGTGAAGAGAGCTCTTACCAAGTCAGGTTAAATTGCATGTCTAGCAAAAATAATAGTAGCTAATTAAAGTAGATGAAACTGCTTCGAGGCTTAGGATGTACAAGTACAGACCTGCTTTTAACCAGACAACTTTAACTTTCAATAACTGACCTCAGCTACTGACAAAAATCCTCCTACTGATAATCTTTAAAACATTTAGCTGTCAATGACCTTGTCAAATCTAGAACATCTTAAAGGTATGTAAGAAGAGTTTCTTATAGGGTACCCATGACAGACCTATTTGAGTGTGCTGTAACTTATACAGAATGTGTTATATAAACAAGGCTCATATTTAAAAAACAAAATAACATCCTCCTGGAAACTCTTCCTGAGGCTGGCAAAGCAGGCATACAACTGGTTGAATGAAGTATATCAGAGAGGGGAGGGGGAAAATGAATGTGCTAAATCACCAGCTATACTATTTGTTTTGAAAGGGGAGATTCTTCTAGAAAGCTACTTTTGCCAGAGCAGTTTAAGATGAAACAACAAACAAGTGGTCTCAAGTTCATATTGAACAAACCATTCTGACAGTGTTCAATTCATTCCAGGCAGAGGCAGAATGCTTGTTTTACCACTTCTTATAAACCCAGTACAGTAAGACCTTTAGAAATTAAAGTGCTAGTTAAAATCCAAAACATTCTTGTTATAGAAACAAAACCCAGGAAGTTTCAAGTTTCTTTAGTAGCTACGATGTTGCATGAGACTACCAAGTGCCTCAATGCTCTAATTCTAATATAAATAAAACACTGTCAAAATAATATATTATAAAGTTCAACTGAAAATCATGATGCTCTTCATTAAAAAAATTGTGCACTTATATTTTACAGTCTTATCAAGTAACCTGTGCCATCACTACATCTTCAGAACACAACAGTTAAAATAAATATTTTAATACCCTAAATCTACTATTATTTGGTTAAATTAACCAAGATAATGTGTCAAATAATGAAGATGAGCATTTAATTTGCAAAGAGAGCTAAGCTAAAAGTAATGCAATTTATTCTTGCCTTAGAGAATGTTGAAGGAAGGGGGAAGAATTTAACCTTTTTATAACACTTGGAGTACAACGCATAAAGATCTTCCTAGGAGGTTTATCACTGACAGCTTCAATCCTGTATAATATTAAGCTTGCCTAGACTAATCTCATGACAGATTTTTTTTGTATACTGACAGGATATTCTAAAAATGCAGTTACAATTCTACCTGCACCAACTTTAAAAATTAGTCTAAAGATTTTAGACTAATGAGTCATGAATAAATATAGTTCTTACTTTAAGACTTTTTATATATAATTCTGTTTCAAAATAATATATGGTAAGTCTTATATGGGGAAAAAAATTAGCTTTTAAATCTAAAAGAGAGATTCTTCTTTGTGCTTCTGTGAAGCTAAATTTAATAGCAGATCACAAATAAACAACCAACATTGGGGTAAGTAAATTACGACACACAACTGAGTATTGCCACCTATGCACTCAGAGAAAGGGGAAAAAAAAAATCAGTCAAAAAATCCTGTAATTTTCAAATCATTGAATTTTGTCATCTCTCTCATTAGAACATAAAGCTCAGTGCCTTTGTACTCGCTTCACCTGGTGCCATTAAGGTCAGGTCAAATGGATAGCAAGATTGCAGCTCTTCTCAAACTGAGTGAGAAAAGCAAGATCTTCACTGAAAGAAGTAAGAGAGATAAAACTTCTAGCATTTTTCCTGAATTTATGGAAATCTGGGTGAAATTTCATGAGAGAATTAAGTTCAACCGGTACTTTCGGCCCTTGAAAAAGGCCACCTGATTTCTCTCCTAGCCTTCACTGTGCACTCCTTCTTCTTCTTGTGCTGGCTCTGGTATTCATCTCACATGTTAGTGAACTGAATCAGGTCACTAAACACACAGCAAAGCCTCCACTCTGGGTGAATTTTCTGTCAACTTGGAGGGCTGAGTTCAAATTACTTAATATGCACCACAACATAGACTAATTTGTACACTTTACATAAAAATCAAAATCCAGTGAGATAGCAACACCTGACGAATAAAATGTAGAAACAAAAACTACCCTTAAAGTAACAACAAGCCACAATAAGTGCAATTGCTTTGCTCACTGTCACACAGGAAATGCTGTTCAGCCTCTAGTGCAGGTTGACATAAACCCTACACCAACAAAAGATAACGTGAGGTAATCCCAACAGCAGCTAAAACAGACTTCAAGTAAATTCTTCCCAAAAGTCACTGTTCGGTTCTTTAGTATTAAGACTAATTAAAAATATTTTAACCAAAACTCTAGATACAAATGCAGACCAGACTCCCACGTGATGGTTGTCACTCCACAGTGAAAATAAACACACACTGTTTTAACTTAAAAAAATAAATTCATTTTTAAGGCTTTAATGCAGGACTTTTGGCACTTAATATGTCGGCACTCAGACACTACTTGTCGTATCCCAAATAGCTTTGTAAGGTGATCTAAGTTTTCATTACTCCTACAAATAAGGAAGTTGAGGTACGTTACCTCTTATTGAGTCAGAGAAAACAATCACACAACTTTTTAGACTCCAATAGTTCAGAGAAATTGCAGTGACTGGAAAGCTAAGAGCTAGATCTGTTGTCCCTAGGTTCCTAGTTCTCTGTTCCAGCAACCTAGTACCAGATAGTAGTATTTAAATTGTTATACTATTCAAGATGTGAAAACAGATTACAGATGCAGATGTTTTTCACATAATTACAGGTGTTTCTCTAATAACCTTTCACTGTTTTTGCTGTAATATCAGTTATTTTTCCTAGGAAAGTAACAAGCTTGAAAGTTTCTCATAAGAACCGTTAATTTGATAAATATTTAAAATAGGAAAAAAATCACATTTCTATCATCATTCAGTCCTTACAGCATTTTGAAGTAGTTTTGTACCCTTAGAAAGCAAAGATTAATGACTCATGTGACAAGTCAGATGGAATCTCCTTCAATTTCTCTTCTGCCATAACAATCATCTTTACTGATATGCTGAAACTGTTAAGCACTTACAAGACTAACTTGGAAGATGTGAGTCCTCCCTCACCGCTGTAGTTCTGGCTGCTATGCTTAAACTGAGGGGGCTGGGAAATGTTTCTTGGCTCTAAGGTCCAGTAAGCACCCTCGGGATATGAAGATAAGATGTATGAATATAATAGTCCTCTTCCCCTTTGCTACACTCTAGAGAGGAAAGCTGGGCATCCCAGCTGCACCGGAGACACGGTACAGCCTACACGGACCGTTTCAATGGAGTCTGCAAAGGGAATTCAAAAAGCAAAGTGTAAAAGATTCTGTATTTCTGTATTTCCTCAGAAAGCCAAATTAAAAAAAAAAAAATCAAACCTTTGTGATGATAAACAGCCTGAATCTTACAGGAAATCGAGCAGTTCAGAAAATCTTAAAAAATTTGTAAATTTTCCTAAAAAGTCCTGAAATTTGCTAAGCAGCCTGCTTTCAAACAGAATTCTGTGGTATTCTTCTTGGGGGCTCAAACCAGATAGGTTTTGATCCACTTCCAGTTAATTTTTGAAATAGACAATAGCTCACTCTGAAGATTATCCAAAGTGAAGGGGCCTGAGAGTTATACTTTCTTAAAGTATGAGTTTAAAAAACATTGAAAAGACAGGTTATCTGACTAATACATTAAAATGAGCAAAACACATCAGAATGTGGCTTTAAGTATCTATATATTCTGTACTAACCAATAAGAAGAAGGGTTCCAACAGCTACACCTCCACCTGGAAACCAAACAAAATGAAGAATAAAGTAAGACTACATTTTAATACTATGTTAGAGAACAATTAAATTTTCTTAGTTTATAAGTCAAAGAAAGGTGATAACGGGGAATTTAAAAATATAAAAGTGAACAACATTTTAATTACCTTTGCAATAGTTCCTACAATTCTCTATTATGAAATAATTATACATTACATGTAATTACATATTACACGTTACAATTACTTTCACAATATCCTGTACTATCATCATTGTGGTACAAAGATCCTGCAGAGCTCTCTGCAACTGTGCTTAAGTGCTGCAATAACGATGTATCGTCTGAGCCGCTGAATCTGTACTTGGATGACTCAAGTGAGTAAACATTCTCCAAATTACATCGGTATTATTCACTACCAAGTGATATTCCTTTGTACCAAGAACCATGTATGTAAAGTGACTTACTAAGAGGCCAGCAAATTCCCACCCAAGTCAGTGAGGCAAAATCCTGGCTCCACTGTTTTTTATCTTATTACTGAAAACAGACATGACAATAAGACAGGTAGGATTTGACCCCATGTAACCTGGACTGACAGTTCATAAACATCATAACATACATCTGAAAAAAAATATACTATTAAAGTATTTTATAATATGTCTTGGACATAAAAACAACTCTATGAATGCAGTTGATTGAAGTATTTGTTCAAAAATAAAAATACATGTTGACAGATTTACACATGACCACTATTTATTTTTGCTTAAACAATTAAGATCAATGCCTACGTTCCAATCACAGATGACTGAATGAATAACAGACAGAATAGAATACTCCCAGTATGTTTTGATACACAGATTGCTATTCCATTGATCTCAACTGTGGAGGACCAGGGAAAAAAAAAATAAAATCCACGATCTCCCATCCTGACTGCTTTATTTCCCCCTCAAACAGAGAGCAAGCATAATTATGTAACAGTGGTTTAAATGGCTGTGCCAAGAAGGAATTTTTACAAAGACAGTGAAAGAAGAATTCATATTTTATTTTAGGTGAAGAGTAAACTGGTTTATAATCTGAATTCCAAAATTGAAAATGGTGGAGTAACTTGAAGTCAGACTACAAATATTTTGTTGCACAATCATATAAAACTGACAGGAAAGCTCAAAATTCCTGGAAGCATTCAGATCACCACATGTGTGGCGATCGCCTATTGCAGTGTTTTGCACGAAGGAAACGGTCTTCTGCAATTACATACTGCTTTAAAAGCAAGTCAGGAGTAAACTGAATTGCATCAGTACAATTACCCACAGCTCTTGACAAAAGAAGTCAGTTCTGGACTGCATAGGTGGGTTCTAGTGAACAGGATAATTCACAGATTCTATCAATTTAAGATCTTCTTAAACTTCCCTTTAAATTTATTTCAATAGCGATTGGATCAACTTCTTAATCTTTAGCTCTGTTGGTGGGATTATGAATATCTGTAGCACCTGTAATGTTGATTTATATCCAGAAAGAAGAGGAAAAGTAAATCTTTCTCATAGGCCAAAAAGTGCTAATATTGTTGCATAATATCACCTGAATTAAAATCACAACAGAATCACTTTGTCATCATGTCATGATATATTTGAGCAGTAAACCAGTGCAAATATTTAGTCAGCTACTAAATTCATAGCTGGAGTTCAATACATCACAGATTTTTTAAGCTATTCTCCTGAGTTAAGATGTACAAATGCCTCAGTATTTACAGCAAGCTTATCAAGTAATCAAGCATTTCCTAGGTATTTAAAAAAAACCCCAACTATAAGTACTGTTTATTGGAAAGTTAGAGTCACTCATGAAATCCCCATGTTCTAATCCATCAATTTGTATTTAATTGTATTTTTTTGGGAGATAAATGCAAATGAACCCAAAAGATGTACTATGGGGGAAAGAGAAAAAAAGACCAAAATCTGAAATCATACAGGTGGTTGATACACAGTATGCTTCCAATATTGGCTGCATTCAGTTGTTCAGGGAGACAGAACACACGGGTTACTAACAAAAATTGTTTAAAACTAGCACGTGTTCTATACAGTACATAGAAAAAAACAGCTCCAAATGATGAGATTTTACCAAATCATAGCTTGACACAGAAAAGACAATCAAAACAGCCGTAAGTGATGTATTATCTCATGGCAACAAGGACTTAAAATCTTGGTTATAAAAAGCTCACTTGTAGCCACCCCAGAAGTAGTCTCTTCTGCTTTTAAATTGCTTACACAAGAGAGAATTGTTTGTCAAACAGTATGTCAGTGCAGCCAAAATTCTCACAAGCTTTATTTTCAGATCATCAATTGCACTGTCTCTTTCTACAAGCCAGGGTTGTAACATATGTGCACATACCCTGGTTGCTAAAGGCAAACTCAGGTCAGAGGATTGGCTTTACATTATCAGATGCAATGAACAGTTTTAACAAGTGTATTCTATTAGATGGAATGTAAACTATGGCAGTTACCATGGTTACATATTCATATTACAATGAGCAACAATAATAGTAAATTAAGCAAAAAACAGACAACAGGCAAAAGTAGCAGGAATGCTGATAGAATCAAAGGCAAGAGGCAAAATCTCACGTTTCCTATGAAAACTGCTGTGAACTTGTAATTCTTTCTAATTTTACTATTTTCTTTTTTCTTTGCTGGTATCTAAGGCAGTAGCACATGTAAACACCTAAGCAGGACTTGTAACTTTCCGCATTGCTACTTACAGCAATGAGATTTAAGATCTTACAGACAGAAATACAACAAACTTTGCAAGTTGAGAAGAGTCCCTATTGTTTTCAAAGCTTACCCCTGACCTTTTTTCAAGCAGCTTGAAACACAACATTCAATACCAAGCTTATGATGGTTACATTACACAACAGTTACAGCTCATTACAGAGAACTGCTCTGGCACAAATCAGGCATATATGGTCTATTAACCTTGAAAGTAAACTTGAATATAAAGCCTAGAGATGAGTGCTCTAATGGTAACACAGCATTTGAAATCCAGCACTTACCTACCACTTCTTTTTGAAAGGAAATGCTTTGTTAAGAAGAGACAGCTATCAACAATAACGTAACAAATCAGGTAGTAGCTTTAAGATAAAAAGTTTATAATAACTCCCATTGGAAATTTATAAAAAAAGGTTTGTGCTCAGTCCTTGGTGACAATAAAATTAAGTATTTTGTACAGTCGACTGTTTAACTACTAGTGGGCAAGACAAAGGAAAAAAAGTAACAGCATTCTTTAAGAAACAAATAAACAGCATTCTGCAAGACATTTATGAAGCATTTCCACACACACCCACAAGGAACATGAAGGAGACCAAGTACAATTCTTCTACAGTCGCCAGCATAGTGGACTGCATCAACAGAAGCTCAGTCAGTTGGTCAAGGGATGTGCCTACTCCCCTTTACTCAGCACTCATTAGATCACATCTGGAATACAGTGTCCAGTTTTGGGCCCCTCAGTACAAGAAAGAAGTAAAGATAAACTTAAGTGAGACCAGTGGAGGGCAAATAAGAAGAGGAGGAGGAACTGGGCTTGCTTAACCTGCAGAAGAGAGGAAGACCTAAGAGCAGCCTCACAGTATCCAAGAGAAGCTACTGAGAAGACAGTTGAGCTCTTTCCTGAGTGGGAGGACAAAAAATAACAGACATAAATTGAAACAGGACAAAGTTCCTGTTTAGAAAACTCCCTACAAAGATGATTAAGTATTGGGCCAGGTTGTCCAGAGAAGCTGTGAAATCTCTGCCGTTGCTGATTTTCAAGACTCAACTGGACAAAGCCCTGAGCAACCAACTCTGAATTCAGTGCTGAGCCTGCTTTAAGGTCGCAGTAGATGAATTCCTGAGGTCCCTCCCCAGCCTCCAAAATCAAGGATTCTGTACAGGTTCACCCAACTGGGCAGTCTGTCTCCAGCAACGCCTAACACCTGGTAGCAATGGAAGTTTTACTATAGTGCAGCACGTTTGGCATGTCTTTCTTGACCTACCCACTCAGCCTCCACAAATCAGTGATTTAAGGGCTAAGAGGCTACCAAAGATTTAACACAGGAACACAGAGTTTTCCAGTTTTTCAAAGATGCCACAATACTTTAAAAGAGTTGTCAAAAGTTGCTACTCCTAGGATTGAAGAACTTTCTTGATGTTCAGGTGTAAAACTTGATAAGGTCATGAAATGACCGAATACTTACAAGAGAAGGAAAAGGTACTTTAGAAGGGATCCTGGGTTTACTGAAGAGTCTCCAGTTTCCATAACAAACCACTAATTATATTAGCAAGTGCCTAGACATTTAGGAGACTGCAACTATGGGAGATTGTCAAACTACATCTTATGACCCATGCTGTGCAAAATCCACTGTTTAAAAAAGGGAATGTGAAGAAGAACTGGAATATTCAAGACAAATCTTATATTTATGACATCAAAAGGTTTCACAAATCACACTCACTTAATGAAATACTTCTCTTAAGGAAAAAGAGCTTTATCCACAAGGATGCTAATTCCTGATGAAAGTGCAGGTATTCCCTACCAGACACATACACACACATACAAAGTGTGATTCACCTTAAGATACACAGGCTGCAAAAAAACTTCTTCATAAAATTGATTTAACTTTTATATTTATCATTAAAATATCCTTAGAAAGAGAAGTGGTATATTCCTATTTTCCATGTACTCCTCCAAGTTTAAATGAGAAAAGCTAAAGGCAAGCCTTTCTCACCTAAAAGTAATCCCATCTATGTACACTGAAAATGTACTGCAACTGCATCAGTAGTTAGTAAGAGGCTCACATAGCCCTAGTGCATACAGATAAAACATGCTGGTATACCAGTGAAATTAATTAGTTCCCAGTCCAAGTAAATGGTGCTAGTTGATGCTGTAGATTATAACATAGCAATGGCCACATGAGATCAGTCCAAGGAACTATGTAGTGTGACTAGACAGTAGATAAAAGCAGATTCCCAGACAGTGAGAACAGCATCACACCAGGGTAACCCATCTAAACAGGACATTTACAGTGATGGAGCAGTGGTGGGCAAGGCAAAAAAGACACACTGAGAATCCAGTCTTATGGTCAAACGCATCCTAAAAATTGCCATGCTGAAGAACCAGAACCACATCTCAATCAATTACCAGTTAATCCAGCAAACATGATTTTCAAAACCGAAAACTTCAGACCCCTGACTGTGACAGTTTGAAACGCGACAGGAATGTGTTACTACGGAAATTGACAGAGTAGCTTTTCACTCTAGAAAGGTTGCTTAACCCGATTTAAACGAACGTTTTTTACATTTAAACCATTTAAACGGCAGTCTCCTCCGCAAGCCGGCTGCCAAGCGGGCGCACCGGCCCGTACCGCCGCCCTGCCCCTCACACGGGGCCGGGGGGCGCTCAGGGCGGGAAACGGATCCTGCTTTGCCCCCCATCCTCCCCCCAACCCCGGGAGCTGTGGGAGGAAGGAAAAGCCGCGGGAGTAGCTGCGGGGGATGGAAAGTAAAGGCCAGGCAGGGCCCGGCAAAGAAGAGGGGCCGGGGGAGGGAACAGACAGCGGCCGGGTCCCGGGTCCCGCTCCCCACCAACCTAGCACACAGTCCAGGGAGGGGAGCCCGCTGGAGAGCAGCAGCTGCCCGTGGCGAACGGAAGGCCGAGTGCCCGCCACAGAGGCCAGGCGGCTGCCGGCCGCAGCCTTCCGCTGGAAGCTGGTGGCCCCGCGACCCCGCGCCGCCCCGCTGCCCGCCGCCATCTCGGCTGCCGGTGGGTTGACAGGAGCAAGGGGACGCCGGGAAGGATCAAGCTCTTTCCTTTCCACCAATGGGAGAGCGTCATGAGAAACCCGCTATCCAATGGGAGAGCGCGTTGTTTGCACGTCCCGGGCTAAAGGGGCGGGGGCAGCTGTGGGGTGCCCGGTACTGAGCAGGCAGGTGAGTGTGGCGGGGCCGGGGCGGAGAGTGCGGGGCGCTGCTCCCAGCGGGGACTCGGAGCTCCGGCCGCGGCTGAGGGGAGGTGGCGGCCGCGTCTCGTCCCGCCCTGCCCTGGAGCGGGGGCCGGTGTGAGGAGGGGTGGGCAGCGCGGGGCCGGTGACTCGGCCTGGCCAGCCGTGCTGCGGAGGGGAGGTGCCGGCTCCCCTCTCCCGGCGGGGCTGGGACGCCCGAGGGGCCCGTAAAGCCTGAAGCTGAGGGAGCCGCAGAGGGGGAGGCTCGCCTGGCCTGTGCGCCCCTGACTGACCCCGTCAGTCCTTGTGCCGCGCCGGCGGCATCGCCCTCTGCAAAAAAACCGCTTCCTGTGTGCGAGCCGGGACGGGAATAGGAAGGGAAAACTGTTTGTAAAGCATTTCTTTTTTTTTTTTTCTTCTCATGTTATTGAAATAACTGCATGCAGCATAGTGTACTCATACACTCGGAGTCCCTCTCTGTAAACAGCCGCGAATCTGTAACAAATGTCTGATTTAAGACCTGTCACTTGGCAGCAAGATCTTGTGGCAATATAATGGCTGTGGACCATGTCATAAGCCATGCTATAGCAGAAAAAGTTGTTTTATGTGAGAAGTGTATTTTCTGTGCTTCATTAATATTTACTGTCGAATCAGTTGCTAATACCTTAAATTAAAAAGTTATTTTGTGTATTTTAGAACATTAGCATATCTTTTACTCTTCATTAGCAGTTTTATAGGTGGACTTGTACATGGCAGCAAACAACCACCCTAAATTGAGTGTATGTGAAAATTGGTGAGATATCCGAACTTGATAATTCCTTTTCTGTTCTTGTTATGTACAAAGCTATTAAAATATTTTCTATCTTAATGAAAAAATTTAGTATGCTTGCTCTGTAAATCCACACTTTTATAGTACTCTGAATTTAAGAGAAATTCCTATGAGCATGTAGAATAGCCACTGTCACAAGTATTTGTGTATTTGTTTTTAATCTGTTGGAGTTTCAGATGCATCCCAAGCTACTTGAAGACATTTGCACATAGCAGGATGTACTAATGCAGCTCTAATGTTACAATTCCCCACTTCCAATCTTTAATTGCAATGAATGATTAGTGTTACTGCTATAAGCCATGGTTTTTGAACATCTGTGATAGTTAAGCCTCTCTTTTTTTTTTAATTGAAGAAAAAAATAATTCTCATATTAAATACAAACAGCAAGGAAGAGCAACAACATGTTAACAATACTGAATCTCAATTTTTTTTTCCTTCAAATTCAAACTTGAGAAGTTTCAGTATTATCTCTTCCTAGCTGGTGAAATTGCATTCATTTTGCTGCTGGCTAAGCTCCTTTACATGTTAAGCAGTGGACAGTTTAAGATCTCTTTCATGAGTATCAAGAGGTTGTCTTAATGCTTTATGTTTGCTGCTAAACTGTGAAATATTGAATAATAAATATTTTAATTTCAAATGTAGGTTATGGTTCAGTGAAAGTTAAAAGTATTTGTCTAGAGGGGAAAAAATCAAAGGACACATTTAGAAACATGGCAAGAAATAAATATACCTATTAAATGTCACTTCAGTAGAATCTGACTTATGATTTGTGAATATCTGGAATAGGAAAGACTTCAGCAAACTAAAAGCATAAAGCATAATTCACAGTTGTTTCAGAAGAGTTCAAGAATCAGCTGTTGTCAGTGGGATCCTATGGTGTAAGCTCTGTATAATTGACTGAGGAGGCTGAAACTTACAGAGAGTTCTCCACTTTTAAAAGGTCACAGCAGCTCTTCAGTTTCTTACTGTACTGTCATTCTGGAGTCCAGATACATAAATGCTTCAGATATGAGTGCTTGCAGATGTGTGTAATACTATAAAATTTACAGTATATCTGTTGGATAACTTTTTATAGAATGCTTGTAACCCAATGAGGATATCTTTGATAAGTCACCACTTACCTGTCAGAGAAAGAATCAAATTATTTATTACATACAGTTTGTCTCATTGATTATTTTTTCCTCATTCCAAACAGTACACTTCCTTTTATTACCTCACTGAGACAAAGTATTTCCTTGCTTGTGTTTTAAATAAAATACACTAATATAAGTTGTGTTAACTTTACAGAGTAGGTGCAAACATGCATCCAGGGCTGAGCCCTCTCTCTTTTTCTTCCATTTCTCATTACTGCTTCTCTGACAGGTAGTTTTTACACTGTTTTCCTCCTTTTTCTTACCTCATTTTCCTACAGGCCAATAAAGCTAGAGGCTATATAATTCTTCCTTTTTTTTCCTCCTTCATTTTGGAGCCTGCATAATGAAAGTATTTTGCAATTGGGAATACGTGTACTGTGGTCCTACACTTTTTAGAATTTATTGCATAAAGTGCAAGTTTACTGGAAATCTCGATGTTTCCTGAGCTGCTATGCAGTCAGTGTTGCTAAAAGATATTACAAAAAATACAAAGAAGTAGAAATAGCTCTTCAGTAAAATAAATTAATGTTAAAAATATTGCAGTGCTTCTGTTTGTGATGTTCATTTTTCTTCTGCCCCATTTTAAGATGACGGGTACAGTTAAAGTCCTACTGATTAAAAAGCTGCTTTTCTAAGATTTTTTTTTAAAATTAACTATTAATACAATAAAGGTTTACAACTGAATATGTGCTTAAGAAAACACCACTTAGAGAAGAAACTAATTTTATGGAAATGTCTATTTTTAAGTCAATGGTGTTTCATTTTCAGGAATAATAATAGTAGCTTTTTCACTCCCTTTGATACTGAAGATTTGCTTGTGTTCACATGTCCACTTTCCAAAAGATGAATTTCCAGCCATTGTAATAGACCCCACTAGGGGCTGTCTGACAGAAGGCAAGGCCACAGGAATTGCAGTTGTAGGTGTTACTATATAAAAAACCTCTCATCCCCAAACATACATTGGTAGGTAGATAAATTCTACTCTTCCTGCTCTAGGGATGGAATTGAAATGCAGAGAAACTAAAGAACATAGAGATGATGGCAAGTGATCAGGAAAAGTCTTAGCAAGTTATTTCTTGTCAGCTGAGCTATGAATGGAGAAGTTGAAACCTTTGTGGCTAGACTGGGATGTCTGAAGCTGTAGAATAACCAACTTTTCTTTCTCACAGCTCGGGTATTTCCATTTAGACCTGATCAAATGTTTATGTCAATCTTAACTGCAGTTCTTAACTCTAGTATGCAGAAATGAAGCTCTCTAGTTTCCATTTCTTGTAAACTTACTGATCCAATTCAACTACTTGCCTATGCCAAATGCAGATTCTAAGATGGATTAAGAGGATTTTGGGTGGGAATTCCCTAAGGAAAAAATGGAGGGAATACAATGGGTGAGTGAGAGAGCAATCAAAACATTTGGGAAAAGGTATGCTTGGAATTTGATCTGCAAGTATGTTTGTCATTTCCCTTCAAAAGCTATAGCCTGCAGATTTGGTGAAAATCCTAGCGTCCCCAAAACAGCAGCACTTCTTAAAGTGTAGTTTAGGTATTTTGTGCTTGATAAGTGGAAGCACACCTGTTGTGGTTGTCATTGCCTCTCCTGACTGTGTTTACTGCATGCAGCCTACGTGGGTTGCAGATGTAAACTCCGGGGCCTTCAGTTAACGTGTGCTGAAGCTGTGTTCTGAGAGCAGTGGCTCTTCACAAGGTGGTTGTTATTGATGCACATACTTTGTTTTCCTTGATTTCAAATTAATATTTTTGCTGTGTTTTAATTGTGCCTTACAAGATTCAGTGTTTGCTCTTGTCCTTCCATGGCAATGAGCCAAATGCTATCCATTTTGGAACATACATTTTGTTTCAAAGCCATATGTGTGCCTGACCAGTTTTCAGTAATGTTTTTCTGCGGGGTTTATGGATGGGATAGAGAACTACAAAACTGCATCCTAGTGGCAGTTTGAATTCATGGGCTTCTGAGTGTTTGCTGTTACATCGCCACATTGCTTCCCTCATCATTTCTGGAATGTGATGGTATTAGACTGTACTGATTAAAGTTTTATAGTCACCAAATCAGATTAGCTATCGAGTCACCTGACTACGTAGAGTTTGCAGTCATGTGATCCAGTGCCCTGCTGAGCTCCTGCTGCGAGCTGAAACTAGGTAGTTTGGTTTTGAGATGTTCTTAAGTATCTAACAGCATGGGTCATGGATTATGGCTGCGAAGAAGATGGCTTCATTTTCCTGATCTTTGAACTAGCTAGAGTGGGCTAAGTTTGAAAGTGCAGGATCTTCAGGCCATGAGCCAACAACTGGAAAGAATGTTTAATCCTGGAAGTACTGACACCAAAAGACCTGGTTTTTTTTTTTTCAGTGTGAAAAAGCTTAAAGACTACTTATCCAATCTGTAGAAAATGTGAGGAATAGTTTGAGGTGATGCTGGTTGTGACTTTCCCAAGTAGTGATGTTGATGAGTGGCTGCACAATAGTGTGCAACCCTCTGGTTTCACTGAGGACCAGACACTGCAGAGTCATAGGAACATTCAGATGTATCAATGAATTTCCATCTAGTTTCACAGCATCATGACCATCCATGAGCAAGGGATGGACCAAGATGTGCTGCTGTAAATAATTCTGTAAAGCTGTGTAATTCTGTAATACCTTTTCTGAGCACAGAGACAGTCTTGCTTGGCTTTCAAAAGATAAGGGTGTTGTGAGAAGTTGTTTGGAATGGTAAGCTAATTAGGTCATTGAGAGGTAGATGAATAAGAGTCACCTTGGACTTCAAGTAAGCAAGAATTAAAGTTTAGATTTTTTTCAGCATGACTTATAAAGTTAGGTAAAACACAAGCAACCAATCTAGTAAAACTCACTTTAAATGTAAAAATATATAGTCTGGCTACTTAAGAAAACTTACATTGTTCCAAATTTGGAATAATATTGTGATTACAAAAAGGCAGAAAACACTGAATATCTGTCTTTTTGGTAGCCAAGCTGTATTTTAGGGAACTTTGATTATTCTTTATCTCAATGGATTCAGCTTCTCCCATCTCCTATACTGAGCCTGCCAGTTCCATGCCAAAACGGCTGTATTTCCTGAAATTCCATTTCAGGAGTGTGTGTGTAGGAGTAGGGCTAAGCAAGCCAGCTCTCTTGTGCTTCAGTGCTTCTCAAGTTCCTGTCTGCTCAAGCCAAATTATTATCTGCTCAGTAATGCACTGAAGTTTGTGTTAGGAGTTAGCTTTTAGTACCTTAGATATTAGTGCCATGACAGTAGTTGGAAAAGTTTGTTTTATTGTTGAAACCTTTTTATTAGATGAAATTCACAGGAATATGAAAAAGGCTTTTCTGTTCTATTTTTGTTTTACAGGTACTTGTGTCTGCATTTGAAATTTGGATTTGGGGTGATTATCTGTGGTAAAATAAGCTGTGTAGGCTCTCTTTGGTAATCTGTTTGGTATCTGTGATAATGCAGTTTGTGAGCTGGAGTGTTCTTAGCATCTTGCAGGTACTCTGCACCCCAGCATATAATCATTTGCTAAATTTGAGAAAGTGCCTCTACTTATTTGATTCTCAATAGTCAGTTTTCTCACTTATTATTGTGTTAGCTCTATCTTTTACTTTAAACTATCAAATTAAATAATAGTTTATGCTGGCTTTTTATTTTAGTTCATGCATTTAAAACCTGGAACTCAGATAAAAAGATAGTTTCAGAATAAATTCAGTATATTATTTATGAGTGGAGCAACACATTAGCATTGAGTTCACAATAGATCATATCGCTTTTATTCCATCTTACAAGCTTAGCAGCACAAACAGAATAATCAACATATTATTTGGCTGTCATCTGCTGAACAGAAACCAGAGATCACAAGGAGGTTTTCCCTAGCTGCAGTGATGGCCTTTTTGTTCCAAGCCCCCATCTGGGAGGGCCATGGTGTGTTATCATATGGAACGCGGGGTTTTCTGTAATCTGCTTAGCTGCACTGCAGTTTGAATCTTTATTCCATGTTTGTGTAATTTATAATTTTAATGAGACCACGGCTCTTGTGGGCTTTGAAATATATTAAAAGCTCTTTTGTGCATATGCTTTTGTTCTTGCTTAATAGGCTCAGTGTATTTAAAACTGATGAATTTTTATTCATGGATTTGGATGTCTGGGGATTAACTTAGACTGAATATCATTGCACTCATCTATTGATGTTTGGAACTTTTTTAATGCTTGTATCTGTAAGTGGAGAAGAATTTACAGAACTTGTGTTTTATACATAAAACAGCTCAGAAATAACTAAAAATTTTATTGAGCAATGAGAAAAAGTACTGATTACAGCTTATTTTTACTGCAAAACCTCACATGAAATCCAGTTTGTGCTATGAAAAGATAAGTAGTTGAAACCATATATATGTGTGTATGTAGAACTTTGTAACTAAAAATTTGGGAAAATCATCAACATTTCTGTAGACTAATAGCAGTGATAAGCACTTGATTTGCATTTTTTTTTCTGTTCAGGTAACTTGAAAATGTAAATATCACATTCACTTTTGTCTGTTTGTGTTTACTTTCTCCTGTTTTTTAACACATCTTTTAATTCAAGGAGGCATAAGATATTTAATTAAAGGTGATGCTCATAACTGGGAAGTATTGATGAATATACAGAAAGATTCTTTGTTACTATCATATTTCCTTTTGTATTTTGCAAATGTTTAATAATAGGTTTGATTTACTATCTGTGTTAAGATCTCATACTGTGTGATTTCTGTGTTCATAAACCACTACAGAGAACTCTTCAATGATGGCATTCTGATCTGAGACTGACACTGGGGATAAGATTAAGACACTTGTATTTCTTTCTAAACAGTCTTGCTGATGGTGTACATAAATAGGTTGCTTTGTTTGATTTGGAGGGTTTTTTGGGTTTTGTTTGTGGCGGTTTTGTTGTCTTTGTTTTTTTACCAGCAAACAATCCTCTTTGCAATGACAAATATTTTAAGTAAATGGGCTTTTTACTTGTCAGTGCACAGAGGAATATTTTACCCCTCTTTCTTAATTACTTCAAGTAGTATTTCCAAAAATATTTACATATTTCTAGAAGATGTGTCAGTACTGGGAAGTGCAGTCATGGACATGTGAGCCGTGGACAACTTCAGTTTCTGTAGAGCTGTAGATTTTAAGTGCCTAATGTGAAAATTGGACTTGTAACTCTTTATCTTGGTTAATTAAAATTAAATTTAAATGTTTGTATAGCTATGTCTCAAGAAAGTGAATTTTTTGAAATTTGAGGTAAACGGATATAGCTTGTAACTTAGTTACATGACCCTTGTCACACAGACATGGTGCATTTTTCTCAGTCCCCAGGAAAGTGACCATGCTGTCTGTCAGACCTTTGGCGTTTGTTCTAACTTTGACACTGTTACAGGAAACTTAAGTGAGTATTTTCAGCATCCCTCACAGGCTCCAACTTGCTGTATATGACCATGCCCTTGCTCAGCTATTTGGATTTTGCTGTTCAGCAAAGATGAGTGTTTAGAGCTGAAGAGGAAGACAGAAGCTCTGGAATGCATCTGACCATTAATACAGCGTTTTATCCAGAGTTGTGGGATTGTTAGGAGTTGCTTTCCAAAGGTAAATAGAACCAGTGAGAACTACTCGAAATATGGTTTGAAAAATTGCTCATTCTTACGTAGGTCATCTTTAGTTGTGTAGCACCAGAGGATTGCATTATATGAATTTATGTCTACAGGATTGAGCTCTGTGTGAGTTTGAGATCAGTAGATGAAGGAGCACTTATTGGAGACAAACAGTCAGTGCCTAGTAGAGATAATGTGCAAAAATTACCTTTTCTTCCAGAATATCACCAAGCTTTTTCAGACTTGCCAGACCGAATCCCGTTTTTCTTCTAGAGAAAGCAAACAGCTAGAAATACAAATCCAGTTCTACCTGACCCCCTGCATGGAAAGACCCTTTGAAAATTGCTCCTTGTTTTGCTTTAGATGTTTGGAATCCTCAGCTGATAATTAGAATATTTAAAACACTTTATATTTATTAAGTTGTCTATCTGATATGGGAAGAGTCTTTCCCAATAAACATGATATACACCCTTCATTATTCTAGCACGTGTAACGTTGATTTAATGCAGAAGTTTTAAAAGACTAGTTTAATATAAATAAGAGCTCAAACATAATATTTAAATAGCCTCATCAGTGTACAATTTTTTTTTGTTTTAGGTTTTGAGGTTTTTTTAAAGTAATAATCTCAGAGTAGCTCTTTGGAAAAGATGTGGTGCAAGTTATGGGATTACCTTGTGTGAAGAAAGGTGTCTGGTTAGAAGTGGGGAATGTTAGGAGAGGAATTTCTCTTAATGATATTTTGTCAGTTTTTTCTTAGCTAAATATTCAGTGAAAACTCAGAATTAGGAAACACTATATAAAGCAAATGTAACTGGAAAATTTTTGTTATAGTGAAAAATCTATTTAATATTAAGTCAAATAATTTGTTTAACCACACTTTCATTGGCTGTGACTTCTGTTTTCCTGTATTTAAAATTTTGGCACCATATGCTAAACTGTCTTACACAATGCCATTGGTTATCTGGAAAAGATAAATCTGCTCATTGATTTCCTAATTTTATTATGTGCACAGTTAATTGTAATCCAAGATTACAGCAAACAAGATGTTAATTTCTAGACAACCTATGTACATTTCCCTCAGAGTGTGATTGTTACAGAAGCAAAGAACACAAAGAGAATACCATTTGTGCTATCCTCACAGGAGCTGTCAATAAAAGATGTAATAGGGGATTTAGGAATCTGGAAATGGCCAACTAATTTATGTGAATCTATTTTATTTCAGCTAGAAAGACCAAGCTCTGTTTCGTCTGCACTGCATATTGCAGAGCACAGGCTGTCTATAGAAAACCAGGCGGCTGCATATGGATAGTCCCTTGATATCATTCACTTGCTGTGTAATCTTATTATGCAAAGTTCTAATCTTCACCTAGAATGAATGCCTCTGGGTCAGAATATAGTCATATCAGGGTTTTTGAGGTCATGTTTTGTGATCCTTAGCTTATTCTTCTAAGTAGGGCTGGGATTTAAAGAGTATTCCCCAGACACTAGCAGAGATAGATGGCAAAACCTGCTGCCTTTTTGGAAGACAAGACCAACATGAGGTCCCTGGTAGGATTAAACTTGATTTGTAGCTGTAGGATTTTTTAACAGATGTATTATTGGACAGGGAATAGGGGGCCACCAGCACAGCGAAATTGGATCACGATTGGCATTCTCAGGGAGTCCGCTGGCTGCTAAAACAGCAGCTGCATGTGGATTTGACTTCTTTCAGGTGAAGCGACTTCCAGTCATTTGGAAAGGATGGGATGAAAAGGAACCTTGGTGATAATTTTGATGTCTGCAAGATTTAGTACCAATGTAATGGGATTATCGGTAACACCTTCACTGCAGAAAAAGCCACCTGGCGCTATAACTGGCAGCAACTGAGAACTAATCCTTTCCCATCTCTTGGATGTCATTCATGAGGCTCAAAGTGATTTCCACCCTGCTAGCTGTGATTAATTTTATAAACAAACAAACAAAAAAAAATCAAATGATGAAGGCATAGGCTATGTAAGGAAGAGGGAACAAAAGATCATAGTAATTACATTTTGCATTTTATTTGCTGCAGGGGATAAACTATACGGTTCTTGAAAAATAACCATATTGTATTCTACATGACAAATAAGGATGTGTAACCTTTTTTTAATTAATGTCTGTTTGGTATAAAAACAATGTCTATTTCAGTATAAAATTTCCAGCTACCAACTACATGATAGCAGGTAGAACCTGGAAGTAATTACAACAGGTTTTATGCTGTTAGTTCTGCAATAAGGATGTTTATGTAACAGATCCATTGAGTTTTCAAGGGGCCTGTGACTTAAATAACTTGTTTTATTGTGCCTAATGGTCTTATGCTGTATCTGGTGGAGTTGGCTGCTGACAGCGCTTTGTATTAAAATTGTGTGATGTGGAAAAATGCCCAGCCACTTAACTTCTTGTGATCAACAATATGCCACTGTTTTAAAAATGACCTGATAAATAGTTTTCTGATGAAACAATTGTATTTTACTGATCCTCAAGCTAGAGCAATTGTAACAATTGTAAGATAAACATTCTGTTGGATTTTTTTAAAATAAACTAGAGTTGTTTGGTTTTTTGACTGGGCTTACTCTTAATACAACCATTCATTTTATTAACTAGAAGTTGTTACTTAAACCTACATGGAAACTTTCAGTATTCTGGTTATTCTGTGGAATGAACACTAGATTTCTAAAGATGGACTTTAATGTTAAAAACAAAACCCCCAATCCTCTGAAGCTACCTTGTTAGGTTCAAACCATGTATAATCTAGGGAGGTGTGTGTGTGTATATATATATATGCCTTAATTGGAAATTAACTTGAGTGGTAATGAAAACCCTTATATAAGAGCTAAGATTTTTTTAATCATTATCATGAACATCTGATAAGCCTGAGCATTTAAAAAAGTCCGTTGTGCCACATTCATAAACTAGGACTGGTGAAATCTATGTCTCTGGGGTTAAGGGTTTATTTTAAGAGCACTGGGAACAAACTTTGAGAGCTCTTCCCTCATCTTCTATCCTCAGAGTTAGTTTTATACCATGACAGCTCTAGTGTAATAATCAACAAATCTCTCCCTTCTTATTTAAGAGTTACTCAGAGACATCAGAGAAACAAAATGCATTCAGTGTAACTGTTGGGAAGTACACATCATCCAGAGGCTAACAGGACATCAGTTGCAATCAGCTTGAAACTTATTTTGAGACATACAGCAATTCTTTGTAGTTTCATAATAAAAAAAACCCATTTTAGTTAAAGCCTGATAGCTGTTGGCACAGGAGTTTTACATTTTCTCTTAATGAGTTTGTAGGTACCATTTTATTTGGTTCAGTCAACAATATCTAGCTTCTCTGGTCCCTGTAACGTCATGTTTATAAAATTCCTTTTTACCTGTAATATCCACAGGTGCCTGAATTCTGTACTGTCTTAATATATTAATGCAAATTTCTGAGTAGTGTGGTTGTGCAGTGTTTTTGTGCCTGCCTCAACTGAGAAGCAGTGTGAGGCTGCCTTTCTAGCAGGTGCTGGTGAGAAGTACTGATGTGAACTTATCTCAAAAGGTAGTTGTGGTCATTCATTCACACCAGTTGTGCAACTCGGACCGATCTGTTGTCACTCCATCTTCCTTCTACCACCAGTAACACACTTCTGGGCTCGCAGTGTTTCTGCCCCTGAGAGCAAGGAGTTGGTCCATGCTTTTCTTACTAGATTGAGAAAAGCAAACCACTTTTCTGGCCGTCCAGAATAAATTCTGCTGAAAGCTCTTTCAGTTTCTACAGCGTGTCCTGTAGCATGCTGGGTGCTGCACGTGCCAAGGAAACAATTCAAGACTTTTCTGTTTTCTGTTGTATTTTGGGTCATTACTGTGAAACCTGTTAGCTAATATTAAGGATGATGAATCACAGCTTGGTTTAAGTGGATTTCTTCTGGAGATGTTTTATGAAAAACAAAAAATCAAACCCATATTTTTTTGAAACGTAAAAATGAGCTTGGCAGAGCACACTTCCCCCAAGAATGGTTGTAATTTTTTCTGTATAAGTAAATACTAAATGCAAAGAACAAAAGCCACTTTTGACTGTATTCAGGCAAAATTTCCTTTAACTTCTAGAGAGTTTAGCAAGTAAAGCTGTGCACTTTGAAATTCCTGTATTTAAATAGGAAAAGGTCATGCAATATAGAAGGGGAGGTCTTTACTTCATTATTATTAAATAGGGCATATTGTACACACAGCATTTTTTTTTTTAAACTTAACTGCATTTGTTTAGCAAGCTATATTAACCCATCTTGGTAAATGAGGGAAATCTTGCTGAAGCTTTAGTTCATGATACTGAGTTTAAGGGGGCAGGTTTCTTGCAGAATGTTAAACTTGCTTCAGTTACTTCAGAATGTGTTTTCTACTTCCTTAGGAGACATATATATGTGTGTGTATACATATTAAAAATATCTCAAAAATTGGGGTAAGGAAACATTTTAGTTACGTTAGCATTGCAGGAATTGCATCTGATCATCAGAATTTAAATATTGTATTTACAGTCTTATGTGCTGCAGAACTTGTACCGCTGTACTGTAGCTGAGAACAGAAAGACACCTAATGCCTTATTTTTATATGCAGGTGTTTTGGTAATGGAGGTAAGGAAAGCTCTGCAAAACCTCCAGAATTCTATCAACAACTTTTATTCTTTTTCTTAGTATAGTCTTACTTAGGCAAGCCATCAGGACTGTAATCCTTCATTTTGTCTAGTTTGTCAAGCCTTTTTAAACATGGTTGGTTGTAAGGTTGCTTTTAAAGTTTTGGTTGACTACTAGATTACTCCAGTTTTCTGTGAATGTAATTTCAGTTGTGAAATATCTTCAGATCAGTTTAGATGGTTTGATACTCCTCTGTTTTGCTGTTGAGTGTTCAGTTTTAAATACTAGTGCTTGAAGTGTTATTTAATAAATAACTGCATCTGAGTTACAATTCATGGTCCAGTCAGGAAGGTCAAAGTCTGCATTTAAAGGTATGATCACAGCTTTCCAGGTTCCATTCAGCCAAACCTACTGGAGGGGAGGATGTTCCAACTATTGCAGATATTTAGACATGTGGCAGGTACGCCTGTCTGCCATCCTGACTAAAATAAGCCCAGCAGAGTCAGTGGAGAGCACTGACTCTATTCTTTCCCATTAATTTCTGTAGCTTGGACAAGACTTTTTTGTTCCAGTTCCTACTCAACTGAATTTCACTAATAAGCTGGTGAGAGGAGTCCATTGATTGTACATGTGGAAGGGTCTGCATAGTAAATTAAAAACTTCTTGAGGACATTTGAGTTTAAGCTATATTCATCTCCTGAGATATATAATTATTTGTTGGCTTTATTCACTGTTTTTTTTTTAATATTGTCCATCAGTTGTTAGATATGAAAGATAGTTTTGTAAAAGTTAGGTTGTTTGTTATCAAATGAATGATATTCTTTTGTTTTACTGTAGACTAGAACCAGCTGAACGACGTAACTGTACCATGCTTCGCCATGTCCTAGGAAAAACCTTTCGATTTCTTGGGTATACTGTGCAATATGGCTGCATAGCACATTGTGCCTTTGAGTACCTTGGAGGAATTGTTGTGGTAACTTTTCATTTTCATGACATTTAAAAGAAAATAAAACTATAGTACTGAAATTTATATGTTACAATGCAAATATTTCAGGTTTCTTCATTTTCTTTAAAGATTTTTCGAAGTGTGCTTAGTAAATGCCTATTTTTTTGGAGGTGGGTTCAGCTTTTACAAAAGTTATTTCTACTTCAGACATTTGTAATTTTTGCAAAGTTATTGCTTGAGGCATCATTGAAGCAAATGGGAAGCTATAATTAAGCATTTTGCAGAGAGTATGTTCTTCCAGAATGCCTGGAGTCGCTAATAATGCCATAGGAAATGCTCTTTTTTCCAAGTCTGTGCAGATTTCTGGGTGTTTTAGGCTCCCTCCTCCCCAGGCTCTAAACCTGGCAGATAGTGGACATAGTGCAGTTTGGCTGTGAGCTGCTCTTGCAGCTTCTGTGATGGTTCTCTTTCACAGAGGCTGAAAAAAGGGGTAAGCTGGCAGAGCTTTGAGTCCTGCTGCTAATCACTCCCTGCAGGTTGGGTGCTGACATAGATCCGCAGGCGCTCAGCGCCCAGCGCAGGTCAGGACCAGCCCTGAGCTGTAACAGTCAGAGGCACTCCGGAGCCTGTTCACATTTCAAATGTATCAGATGCTCCTTGGAGGATCTTACTTTTTAAATTGTTCTTTACACTATACCTTTTCTAATTTATTAGCAAGTATTTTGAATGTTAATATATTTTAGATAAAAGTAATTGGAAATAGTAATTTTTTCTCATTTATTTTTAATTTGCAGTGTTCTGGACCTTCAATGGAACCAACCATTCAAAATTCTGATATTGTCTTTTCGGAGAACCTTAGTCGCCACTTTTATTGCATTCAAAAGTATGCTCCTTTGTTCAGACTAGATTTTACATTCTGTTTGCCAGAGCTTGTCAATGACTACATTCTATCCATCCTTTATTTTTCATATATTCTTCTGCTTCTGAATTCTAATTTTTTATAGATCTCCTCTTACTGTGTCTGATGGAAAATCAATTAGCACATACAGCCCATCAAACAACTTGTCAGAATTTGTTTAGGATATAGTCTGTGACTTTAACAGCTTTGCCCAAAAAATGGAAAAATTCCCCCTTTCCCCCCAAAAAAAACCAGCTCTGTTGTGTGAATGTAACATCTCTCCAGTTGTCTTTTACTTGAAAACCAAGCTGTAGGTGCTGCTGTGCTCCCATAGGTTGTTTAGGAAAGTGACCAAACGGTGTAAGTACCGTTTATCAAATGTCATTTCACTCCTGTCTTGTAGAGCACAGTAGGCTGAAGGCCCTCACCTATTTTGTTGTGGACTGTTCCACTGTACAATCTCATATGGATAGTCAGGAGGCAAAAGTAATGTAAGTTCTTACAAACTCAGACATTTGAAGTTTCACTGGACGAATAACATTTGGACAATAACATCGAGGAACACAGAGTCTGTCCTCTATATATTTAGCGACGGGGTCAAGTTACATGGCATTCATTTCATCAGAGCATTATCAATTCAAATGTAGTCTTAAATACTTTATAAATGGTCTAAATAACAAAGAATTTCTCCAAATGTACTTAAAAAAAAAAAGTGTAAAATTACACCCTGAGTAAAACTGAAGAAACTAAAATTGTAGACAAGAATTTCAGCAGAAGGAAGCATCTTTAATGTACATGAATATTTTTGGAGTATACACATTGATGCACATGTATTCAGCCAAACAGGGTGTACTTAGAGTTCTTCTGTTTTTTTGTTTCTGTTTTTTCATCTCAGAGGAGATATTGTAATTGTGAAAAGCCCAAATGACCCCAAAACAAATATCTGTAAAAGAGTAATTGGCTTGGAAGGCGATAAAGTCTGCACAAGCAACCCTTCAGATTTCCTTAAGAGTCACAGCTATGTAAGTATTAGAATTTCTTGCTTTGTAAATTAATGATTACTTAAGTAGGCCTGGTAGTCTGTACAGGTTTTGCAATATGTGAGTATCATAATAAATCATAAAGTATGGCATTCATAAATTATTCTTTCTTCTTGTGTATGTACAGTAAAATATTGTAATTTGTAAACTGTTTATGGCAAGCTGTCTTTCTCCGTGTCTTTTGTCTCTGTAGGAAGTGTAGGCAGATGATATTTTTGCTGTGCCCTTTGCTTAGGTCTTCTTCCCTGGAAAGATACCCTCAAATTCTCTGCATAAAGTGCAGTACAGGTGGCAGACTCAGGGGCTTGGTCTTCAGGCAAAACTATGTCTGTATTTTAAACACTAAGTAGTGAAAATTTTGCCTCTGCAATAGCTCTGAGGATTTTGCTTTCAAAGCTAACACTTCTGTCACTTGTGGACTGAAAGAAGGAACTCATTCTCTGTTATGTTTTGAAGGGGAGGACAGAGTTTTTCCATAAATCAAATTGTGTTACCACTTAACCCAGGAAAAAACGAAAAACCCCAAAAAACCAAAGGACCCCAAACCTTTCTTACCAAGTTGAAGAAATTTTCCAGCAGAACAATTTCTGCTGTAGGTGCAAGATTTGTTGTCTTCAATTTTAATACAAAATGTAAGGAGAATGAGAGGATGAGGAATGCAGAGTCCATTTCCTGTTTTCCTTCGTTCTTACATCATAACTTGTATCTAGGAAGAGAAATGATCTAAATGGAAATGCTTTTGTTTATTAGTGCAACGTTTTCCTCCTATCTTTAGTGGTTGTTGAAGAGGTAGATCTTTCCATCTGTTCAGGAGGCACTTCCTCTACAGAAGTGTATATTCTCAACATAGATATCTGTGCTTTATTTATAGTCCTAACTTACACTGGATTTATTGACTAGGTAAATTGTTCTTGTTGGGGAGGGAAAAGGTGACATGTGTCTGTGTTTAGGTCGCTGTCTGATCAGATTCCTTATTTTAGTGAATAAGCGCTGTGCGTTTTTTCTCTTAATTCAGACACAAATTTCCTCAAAGCAGATGTGCAGAGAACTGGCTGTTGGGTTTGTTGATACTTCCTTGAGAAGAATTAACCTGACTTGGGTTTTTGGAAAAAACAAACAAACAAAAACCTAACAAACAAACCAAAGATTGTTGAAACTGAGGAAGGGCCTTGGCTAGGGTCCCAAAAGGCCACAAGTGCTGCCTGGGGTGTCTGGCTGCCAGAGAAAGGTACAATTGCAGGCAGCCCTTAAGTGAGCAAAGCCTAGAAATTGTCAGGAGTTTTGTTGTTTATATTAGGCTGCTAACTTCTCTTTTTAAAATGAGAAATCTGAGTGATACTTGAATGCAGCAACTGGTCAGTGTGTGAGGTCAGAGGATGGTTTGTTTTTATCGTTGCAAACTGCCCAGCTTTCCTTGACTACCCTGTATTCTGTTTTGGGGAGTGACAGTGAATAGTTCCTGTCATATTTGCAAACTTAGTACTGTAAACACAAAGTATCAGGTGCCAGAAATATTGCCAGATGAGGTGGTTGGAACCTCTGCTTCATTCTTTGCTGATGTTTGCCAGCTGATGGGTAGGAGATGGCCGGTTACTGGAGATGGCAGAATAGCGGCAGTGCCACGCTGAACACAGCCCAGAGTGAAACCGCCTCCAAGCAACTGCTTCTCTCCTCACCCCAAAAGGAGAATCCTTCGGGTCGTGTTGGTAGGGACTGTGCTTAGTATGTGCTGACTGTGCCAGTGTTAGTGTTGGCATATTTCATAGATTTTAAGCTAAGGATTTTGTGCTTAGAAACATTATCACACATGATTCTTATTCTGAAGCCTAAGAGAATGCTAAAATCGGATCCTGCTTCGGTCCTGTTTCGTTCATGAATATACTTCTCAGGATGGCTTTTGCATATAGATAGGAGAATGGAGAACTCTCTGTACAATTTGCTCTCTGTAAAATTACACAGATGAGATACTTTATTGGTGCAAACCACTGGGTAGATACCTGTAGATTAAAAAAATAAAAAACCCCAACAAACCAACATTCTAAGCTATAATAAAAATGAAAAAAAATCATACATGAATGCAATAAGTTGTTCTGAAAGGAGATATTTCAGTTGAGTAGAAATGCAGTATAGCAGTAGCATTTCTATGAAAGTCTTTATAGTCGTATAAAAATACTTTTGCTGCTAGACGTGGCTGAAGTAATACATATGAGAAAAATTACTTTTTTCAGAGTGGACTAAGTGTAAGGCTGTACTAAAAAACTGTCTTTGATAGTCATTGCTGGATTACAAGCTGATGGAACTAGTCCCACATATCCAGTGTATTGGTATAAAATAAGCACGTGCTTAAATTAAAATTTAAGTACATAAGGAGCATCTTTACTTTGGACCCTTTATGGTACGTGATGCTTCATATGCTAAAGGTTGGAGCTTATCTGCAAAACAATAATGAGGAAAATCTTCCTATTTACATGGAAAGTGTAATGAAATTCCTTTTTTGAGTAAGCTACTATAGTATTACAAAGTTAGGAAAATGACTTTTTTAAAAAAATTGCCTTTTTATTGATATTTGGCATGGAATTTGAGCATTAGGCTGGCAGTTTTGCTGGGATCATTTTTGGTTTTGTTTTCAATAATGGTATTTATAGATATAAGCAAGTGTATTTACTGTAGTAAACATCTAAGAATGCATAACACATTTTGCTGTAACAGAAGCAATGTGGTATGAGCCCAAAAGTTATAAAGGTAGACCACTAATCTCCAGTAATATGGTATTTGGACCTTGTTTCAATTATTAAAAACGTCTTTACCGATGTATTCTTTAAACTGTAAGATCCAAGTAATGAATGTTAATAAGGAAATTACTTAATCACAGAAACCTCCTGAAATGGTCTTTAAAAAAACCACCTAAAAGGTTAATTTTCATATTTAGGTATTTATTTCCTGTTTTTACAAGTCTTAAAACAGAACCAGGTTTATAATTCAGATTGAGTATCCTATTGTTATATTTAAATTTGGTTTAATGCCATTTACTTTAGCTTTAATTTCTTTAGTACCATATGTTCTTGTGCTGCAGCTCCTGTTTACAAATCGAAAAAGTGAGGGGTAAGCCATGAGATTAAAACAGCTTGTACGTCGTAAACCACCAATATGCTAAGCCTCTGTGTCACTTAAACAAAAGTAGTGCCTAATAATGTCACTTAATACAGTAGAGTCTGTAAATAAGGAACTGCGTTTTGCAAGTCATAGTGATAAAAAGCTGAGATACAAATCCATATCTCAGCAACACTGTGCTGGTAATCAATCACTGCACACCACTAATGCTGTGAGACTGGCTGATGGGGGGAAGTGTGTTTACCTTGTGCTAAAATGAGGTTTGTTGCGGAGATGGCATCTCTTCATCCTGTGGTTAACTCCAGAGCTAACATCATTCCAAAGATAATGCATCCTACTGTGTTTGCAGATCAGAGAAGTAGTCTTACGCAGAGCTATTAACTCTTAAACAGTCCTTGTCAAATGCAGTAAGAATATTATGTGGGTACTAAGAATAACGTAATGTTAATGGAAACACCACCATATCTTAATCACTAGACAGTACTACAGGTTTTGGATGCACAATGTAAGATGCAGAAAAGTGGTTTGATATTTCAGAGCACTCAATACCATTGGGTGGTCTCTTTAAAATATTCTAAATAGCAATTAAAGAAGGTTCCCAAAACACTAGTTTTTTCCTTTGACCTTAGTATCTTAATAGCTCATTTACACTCATGGTTTCGTATTTCAGTAATTTTAAGTTTTAATAGTTGCCAATCAGGAGAAATATCTTACTCTTTCTTCTTCTCTTTAGTTCTAGCATTCTAGAAGCTTCAGAGAAAGTTATGCCATAATTTTAAGCAGCAGGTATGCTAACTGGTGGGAAAAGGAGAACTGACTTGGTGTATTTGTTTAGTTTCCAGATCTTGCAGTTTGCAGATCCCTGTATATCCCAGTACAGACAGTTTATGACGACAGCTAATCTTGAATTTTCTAAGAAGTAATTTTGAATCAAAAATCTGATTTGTCAAAACTAAATTTTTCAAGGGAAAAGAAACACAACCTATTTCCCAATATTTCCGTGGTTGCTTCTGCTAAAGTGGATTGGTCTTTTTACCTTCACAGTTCTAGTTTTGGTATTTCAAGAACACAGGAGCAGCATGACTTCACCCAACAGCACCAGTACTGCTCACCAGTTTATCCTCATGTCTGTGGAGGTAGGGAGGTGGGTGGGCAGACGTGGGCATGCCCGCACCATAGCTCAGACTGAGGACAGCAGTGAGAGGCTCAGCTTAAATGCAGCTCCTGAATGAGCTCCCACCAGGGTCTCTTACATCTCTTTCACAAACAGCTCTTCCCTTCCCACAGTCGGAACCAAGATGAGACAGCCGCACTTATCAGCGGGTCTTGAGTGCAGGCCAGCTACACTGGGCTTAGGGAGAGCACTGCCCAGGCTCTGACACATTGCCCTGGTTCTTCTGTTCAGCCAGTTCACTCCTGAAGGAAAACCATAATCTCCTCGTTGATTTGAGGGAAAGTCAATCACTCATTTCTGAATTTATAGCACTAGATGCTTTTTGTCTGCGGATTAGAGTCTTGGCTGTACTGTCAGATCAGTTTGAACCTTCACGATTTTATGATTCTGTTATTCTTCTGCTCCAAGTTCAGTAGCAACTTCCAGGAAGCTGCTCAGGATGACGACACCAACTTGTTAAGGATTCGCTGAAGATTTTTCAGCCCAAGTTTTAGTCTGCCTATATCAACTTCATGTCTGAATGAAGGACCTGTTTCATTTTTCCCCCCCGTTCTGTAAGTAGTAGCTAATGCCTTCTGCCTGCCTTAAATGATGAGATCATGCAGAGCTCAGGCTTTTGATTAGCAGAGATTCAGATCACACCTGATGGAGCTGGCAGATGAGACTTTTGAGATTCCTTAACCCTACTCACAGTATTTATTGGCCATTGTTGCTGTGAGGCTTGTAGGCTAGATCACTGTACAGGTATGCCTTTGTCCGGGGTGTACCAGTGATGGTAGAGTTTTGTGTTTTACCAGTAAGTTCCAGTTGGGGTTTGAACTTGTAGGTTTAGCCAAAAAGTGATACAGAGAGAAAGCTTCGTCATTTGATGGCACAGATATTTCTGATGTGGAAATTCTGTGACCTTTCCCATAAAGCAGTGAGTGCAGTCATCAAACCTGTTCAGTTCCAAGTAAGCAAGCGCAGGACCAGCAGTAGCTATTTGTGCCACAATAGTTAAACCCCAAACATTCAAGTAACCACTGAATGCTCTGACAGATTACTGTGACAGCTCCCCCGAATTGCTATTAAACAACCCTCAACTGGTATGCTTGCACAGGACAGAAAGATGTCTTACAAATGAAAATCCTAGTTAATATACCTTAGTTTCCTTGCAGCGTAGGCTACATTGCTACCATTGAGGGTTACGCTATTTTAATATTGGCTCGTAATTAACTTCAAAACTTAAAGGTAGACAAGCATTCATATCTTATCTTTTAATAAATTTTATATTAAAACAACCAATGACAATACAGGGAATGAGTTAATAAATATTTCATCATAGTGGATTTAATCTCTGTATAAAAAGCTGTTAGTATTTCATTGTCATCTTTTCTCATCATAATCTGGACCAAGGTAATAATGTATTCCTATTAATATGTATATTCAAACAAACTGGGCCAAGTATGTTATGTCTTATTCATAAGCAGCTTAAACTATTAAATAAGTAAAAGAAAAATGCTAAACTGCTGAGAAGTACGTATGAATTAAAGGTAAATTCATTCTGTTATATTAAGAAGTATTAAATTCCAGATAATTCAGCCTTTTAGTGACAGATACTTAGACTGCTGATTTAAGATGTGCTATACTGTTAAAGTTCCAGTGTGGTTGCTACCATTTCATAGCTTTTTCCAACACAAAAAAGGAAACATAAATGCTTATGGTGATTTTGAAAACACTGAGCTAATTAGCATTGTTGGGTTTTATATAGATGGCAACGTTCATATGAACAACATTTATGATAAGCCCACAGAAATGGTGCCTCGGGCACCATTAAAATAGAGTATCTGTTAAGCATTACTCACTCTTGGTTCCAAATTAATAAATAAAGGATTAAGGAATAGTTACGTGAGACTTTAAGTACAGAGTGATAAACCAAACTCCTGCATTTCTATGGTGTATATTTTATCCTAACTAGATGCAATTTACTTAAATAAGGCAATTTAATCAGTATTTAGTAAATTTGTCATTTGATATTGTAGATTCTTTCATCATATTTCACTTTAATCAAGAAAGGTAACACCTGTGGTTTATTCACAAAAGCTTCTTTTGTTAAATGAACACCCGCAGGCCATGAAGCAATTACATTTGTTGCTTGTACCAAAGTAGGAGGCACTTAAATAGACCTTAGTAGGGATAGATGAGAACTTGCAGACTTTATTCTTTTGTCCAGCACTGAGATTAGTTCTTATCATAGCTCAAGAAGGAAGCCTCTGAACTGAAATGAAAAGATGGGAACGACTTAAAGTTCTTCTTAAGTTTGAAACTTTGATATTGCTGGAGGTGATGTGAATACCTGTGACCTTACAAAAGTTCAGACTTTGTCTACTCCCAGCTGATTGTACATGCTGATGTTCTTTGACAAACACAGACTGCTTGGAATTCCAAAAGGAAAGGCTGCAAGAGATTCATGTTTATAATTCTCCACTTAGTAAAAATTCCTATTTCTCCATCTTTGACAGGGGGAGAGGTACTCAAGTCCCCCAAAATCACAAACCAAAAAAACCCCCAAACCCCCAGCAAAACAAAAAACCCAACCCAAACCACAAAAGTGTATTTTCATTTAGTCGGGTCTGGGGGTATTTTTGAGGCAGACAATTTAATCTGTTAATCTTATTTGCAGTATGTCAGCTTTCTAGTATGCCAGTTAATGCAGCGCAGGAATCCCATCTCTTGGTTTTGAAGTTAGTGAGATTACTCAAGGAACAGAGTTTGGCGTCATGTAAAAAGATTAAAAGAATATAATTCTATGCTGATTTCCCCTGTACCCATTTATGTAAATTAATGTTTTATGATAGTAAGTATGCATCACATATCTGACCTGTACTTCAACTTTGCCACTTCAGCTGTGCCACTGAGTAAATGACAACAGCTCGGCAAATTCAGCCAGTTTGTTGCAGCAAAAAGTACTTACTTATCTGAGCTGAGACAGACTACGCTCCTGCTACAAGATAAATTGTTCTAAATGATAATCTTGCTCTTCTGGTGTATCTGCTCCTGTGTGAGAGCCTTGGGAGGGAGAAGGGGGAAGAGCCATGTGTCTGATCGGTGTCCTGCATTCTCATGCATATAAGCTGCACCTCAGATAACCGGTTCTGCCTGAGAACTGCTGTTCCTTGGAAATAAATCCTCAGATTATCTGCACAAAACCAGAGGCACAGGGGTTGCTCAGGCTCTGCCTCTGCAGATGATCAGAGGCAGGGTGTTTTTGTGTGAACCTGCGCTGCTGTGGAATTGCTGGTTTTGCACGTGACCCGCTAGTTAGTTGCCTGAGAATTCAGTTGTTGGGCTTGTGAGACTTTCACATCTTAGTTCTGGCCCATGTGTAAGGGAGAACCGAAATGCTGCCCAGCCTAAGTTAAACACTTCTGGCACTCTTGTCAATATTTTTTGTATTCACAGCCTTTCTGTGTGTAGCAATGGTAACTATGATTTCAGTTCTACTTCTTAGATACAATTAATTTTGTCCAAGAGGTCTGTGGCCTGTAGATACCAAACTGCAACATTAAGAATTGTCAAGCAAGTGGCTTTGCCATTGCTTTGAGCTGGCTGGCAGTAGCAGCCTATTGGTGTGTAACTAATATATTCTTACTACAAATACAAATTTTCAATAGTGTGATGTTTGTTGGTTTTTTTTTTTCCTTTGGTTAAAAATGTATCTTGTTCCCAGCTACTGTGCTTGCATAACTTTGAGGCGTTTCAGGTTGGGTCCTGATTCTGCAAAGGTTGATACTCAAAGTGAACTTTATTCAATGTGAGTAATCCCACTGAAATCAGGGATGTGGTCTAGAAATAGCTTGGTGCATAAATCCCTGAAGGATTCTGGCTTTAGCCTCTATTTAAAAGGGATGTAAACAACTTTTTTTTTTTTTTTTTAATTAATGATTATGGCCTGTCACTGGTATTTGGTTTTACATTTTCATGTAATTCATGTGATTTTTATTGCTTGTCTTAATTCTAGGTTGTAGTGAAGTGCCTAGATGATGGACAGGCACCATACAAAGGTATTATACTGTATTATCTCTAGATGAATCATACATTGTGACAGTACTCTTAACAACAAATTTACAAGGTACAGGGTCCTGTCATACCTTCCATGGAGAACTGGAGAAATCACCACCATAAGTGGTGATTTTCAGCATACAGGAATATACTTTATTGGAAACGTTCTACCTGGAATGCAAACTATGAACATCTTGTCTAGACAAGTAATTATTACTAATATTAGAAGCAGTAAGTGATGATACTGCTTTTAACAGCCACAGGTGTTAAAAGAACTTTATTTTTTATAATTCTGAGCATGGAAGAAAGATGGACCTTTAAAGGTCCCTTCCCACCCAAACCATTCCGTGATTCTGTAGAGACTCTGAACTGATGAGGCAGGGACGTGCCCCCTGACACGCCTAAAGCACCCGGCCTGGATGCCAGAGGAGTACAGGGGGGTGGTTGGGAGGAGATGGATGCTTTTGATGATTACTAGCTCTTTTTGCCACTGTAGGAGACAAACTGTTGGTTCTTACTATGTAGCTTACACGTTTGCCACAGCTCAGCAAAGCTATCTGCAGATCCTAGTCTGGCAGCAGGCAGGCGGGAGCGTCGTTAGGCAAGAGCCTAAAAAGCTTCTTTAAAGACAAGGTTCCCAACAAGTGTTACCTCGCCAGACACCTCTAAGTTCAAACAATTACACTTCAATGCATTTTCCACAAACGTTTGTCTGGGGGAACCTGGTTTTATTCTTAGTGGTTTACATCCGATCTTTGCTACTGGAGCCATATTTCATTTTGTTTGGTCTGTTATCCTTGAATTCTGTATATGTAGAATATATTGTATTTCAGTCCACGTGGCTTATTTCTAAAACATTAATGTCAATACTGCTCAAACTCTTAGAGTTTAATTTGAAATTAGTTTTGAAAAAAATTTTGTTTCTATATTTTTTCCTCAGAATTACAGGGATAGTAATGTTTCAAGTGCATATTTGCTCTTGGAAAAATGTATGTTAACTTAAAGTCCATGTTAAATACTGTCTACATTGAGAGTATGTTGCTATTTTCAAATTTTCAGCCTGGTTTAGAATTTTAGAAACAAAAACAGATAAGAAAAATAGTGAAGTATTTTATTTAGTAACTTGTAAGGGTTTATACCTGAAATATTCTTTACAAAAAAATATCAAAATAGCATTGTATATTCCAAGTGGAAATCTTAGCTTAAGATGCATAGTAGCAACTTTTTATGTATCAAAGCTTTATACTTTTATTTAGGTAATTAATACAGCTATGTTGCTATTTCTTATTTGGTCATTCCGTCAGTCAGTGAATGCCATGAATCTATGGTATGTAATATAGTTAATGCATAATATCTATACGCAGTGAAAGGTCTTTGTCATATAGTATAAGGTCACCATCATTAATTTTCAGATTATAAAAAGGGATTTGCTGTTTTGTGATCATCATTATTGCAATATAATGTGTTGTGGATTCTGCCTACACATAGAATGAACTGTGATCTTAATTAGAACTTTGACAAGCCTACTCTGATAAAATGATGAGATTATTCGTAATTGATGTCACAATCAATTACCAGTTAGTTCATCATGAATCTACTAACAGGTCTAGCCTTGGTGCTGGCCCCAGGATGTTGATGAGTGTGTGGCTGCCCTGTTCATGCTGTTACTGCGACAGGAGGGCAGATTTTCAGTCAACATCCTAATGACCTCTTTTGAAGTCTATTAAATTAATGACCCTGTCACATTGGTCTAACCTCTTACATCTTCATTTTGGATTTTTTGTTGCAAACCATTGTTTTTTGAGCACATGATAGAACAGATACTTTGGAGCACTCCTCGTCCCTCCAAATCTAGCATTGTGTCTTACTAGAGTCAATAAAAAATCAGTTCATTATACAGGCATGAAATAGTACAGAGATCAGAAAACATATTGTAAGGCAAACTATGTTTAATACCATTCTATTCTGTTTACATTTCAATCTTGCTTAATCATAGGTGCCTAAAGGACATGTTTGGTTAGAAGGTGATAATCTCAGGAATTCTACAGATTCCAGGTGCTATGGACCCGTTCCTTATGGACTGATAAGAGGACGCATTTGTTTTAAGGTATAAATGTTCATAGTATCTGAAAATAATTGCATTCATACATTTTCAGCGCTTGGGTGTTAGGTATGAAAACTCACCTCCTGAACTGTCTAGCAAAAGCAAGTGTAAAGGAAAGCTTGAACACAGTGTAAAAGGAGAATAAAACAATGGTGGGGTTGTTTTTGAGGGCAGACTTACTTTCTGAGCAGCATTCTTTGAGCAGTCATTGCCTCTGAAAACCTGAGTGAATTATTCTGCAAGCAAATCCAAGGCTGATCCAAAGACAAACATACACACACACATATATACACCCTACCACAGGGACATACATCCCATCCTTAATCTGATTCTTGCCTCTGCAAAATGGTAGACAAGGGCAGCTCCATATTTCACTGTGGCTGTAATTTAAAAAGTGTAGTTCCAAAGTTCAAAAAACCAAACGGAGGAAAAGGTCGTCTCTCTGGGGCTTGTGTACCTGCTCTAGACACCTAGACTGGCCTTGCTGCTCTTTCAGCTGTGTCTGTGAAAAAGCCTTAACAGTAAAGTCAAATCTGTGCCTCAGTAATTGTCCACCCCATTTTTACTTTAAAAAAAAAAAGGCTTTAAATTAATATTTTATTGTATAAACCTCCATGGTTCCTTCTCCCGTTTCAACAATTCTACTGCTTTATTTCACACTAAATTACTTTTTCATATTATCTGCATTATTAATTTACTCATTTACCAAAAAGAAGAAACAAAGACAATTTCCTCTCCATCAAAAGTTTAATCTAAGAAACAAGGGAGTGTGTATTCTAGACTTATGCACCAGCTTTTAGAAAGCTACATTTAAAATGGTGCCATTCAGAACAATAAAAAAAGGTTTTGAAAACGGTCTTCTATATATTGCAACACATCCACAAAAACATCACTTGGCACAGCTGTATTACGTGCCCAGGGAAGGTCAGATTTTTCCAATTTAACAAAGTTTTATATACTTAACTTACACTTTTTAGGAACACAGTTTAGGACTTTTCAAAAAACCTTGCAGTTATTGACCATAGTCACTAATTTCCTACTAAACTTCAACTAACATGTCCCCCTCAGCCCTACCACAGTGTTTTGTCTGACCTCTCCTGGATAGCATTTGCTTTGAGTTCTTCCCTACTACTGAGGGAAGGTGTTCCTTCTCTGTATTGTTCGCCTTACCATGTACACCAGAAGAAAAAATGCTGATTTTAAATAGGGGTATTTTTATGACCCAAGTTTTAGCTTGAATTATTAACTGCTAAAATACGAGTGGTGCCAGTATGCTGACAGCCCCCTTAATAAGAATGTTTTTAGTAATCCAACTGAAAAAAAAACAAAAACCCAAACGGATGTCCTAGCATTGAAAAACTGCTGTTGACTCCTTTAAGGGCACTGTTAGCAAATAATGTAGATACTAAGAACTTGTGTTTGTAGACAGCCATCATTTTTCACAGTATCCCTCCACAGCAATAAATTTGTGTCCAGCTTGTACCCCACCAAAGAAGATATCTGAGAGACTTTAATGAAGTGCCTGACAGGACTGAACCCTAAATTTAGCAAGCAGTACACTCTATAAAATGAAAGGAACTTACACACAGATATTACATATTGAAAAAATACTTTAGGACTCCAGAATATTGTCTGTTTAGAAGACAGTATGCAATCACTTAATACTTAAAGTAATGATTGAACCAAGTTTTATAGCACTTGTTTTATGATGGTGCATAGGGTAGTGATTATTAACGTTTTAATGAGATTTAAGTATATGGTGCCTAACAAAAGCAAAAATGAGTTTATTCTTCAAATGAGTGTTTATAATTTGGGTTGTTTATGGTAATTCACATTAGAATACAGTGATCTTGCTCTTGTGTGTTGCTATTGAACATTACAGTGAAAGGCAGCAGAGTACAGCTACTCCACATGCTGGTAGCTAATTAGTAGCCCACTGGCCAAGAAGCCTGTATATGATTTTCAGTGTAGTCTACTAGAGGTTTGGCTTCTCTTTCATGAAACATCTTTTACTGCCTTGAGAATGGAAGCTGATGTGGCTTTATCTTAAAGTGGATTTTGGAGAAGCAGAGGTTAGCAGTACCTTTGAATGCTAATTTACATGTTTAGTAATGGATGCAAAGAACTGTATGTAATTTGGAAGTAATGGATTTCAACAGAAGAGAGTGAGTTTGTACCAAGTGTGTTTAGGCAACCTGTTCTTGGCAAAACATAAATGTTCTCTGTAGCTTATCTGTGAAGTTTAGACTAAAGATTCTCAGGCAATGTTGATGCACCAGTTTTTAACCCATACAGAAATAATATTTGATTATATTTACCTGTTTTTCTTCCTGCCACCATATAAACTGCCACTCTGAGAGACAAGTTCCTTCCATAAAAAGGCCACTGAAATCAAAGTAGCTGCAAATTCAGTAAAAGCCCAGGGAGTCCCACACTGACAGAACTCATGCTTCATCCTGTCCTAGATAGGTTGTCCTGCATTCCCTGGACTTGGGCTCCATGTCAAAAATAGACTTGTAGTGCATCTTCAAAAGAGCTGGTCAGCCCCATTTATCACCCATCCATCAGATCAAATCCATGTAGGCCAAACCAAACAAGGCAAGGGGAAATAGCTGCTCATTGGACTGGCCAGTTTGAACAAACAAGTCATAGTCAACTTCTGTCATAACTTTAAAAAGACTTGGGAATTATTACACAGTGGCATGTCTTTGTTTCACATAGGCTTCTTCCATCTCCTTTCCAACCATGAGTAGTGTTTCTCACATTTCCTCCTGCATGGAGACTTGATAAAACATCATTTTCATTCTAACTCTACTGCTAAGATTACTGTGATGAATTTGAAACTAAATTGTCAAAATTGCTGGGGACAAGTCATGGGGTTTGAAATATTGAACCTTGCCACTCTGCTTCCTCTCTTAAACTGAGAAATTACTTTTCACTCCACACAGAAAGCAGCAAAGGCTCCTTCTGTGTTGTGGGTGTTTCATGAACTCAGTTAAAGAGTGAGCTGCTGTTCCTGGAAGGTGACTGCATACCTTCCTTGAGATCACATCCTAAGGAAAAAATGAGCAAGATAAACATCCCACTAACAGATGCTTTGGGAACAGGGTACTGCATCATCTTTCTCTGTCTAGGTGGCTTCATCTTGAGCAGGGGCTGTGAGATTTTTATGGGATTAGAGCCACAGAAGGGCATTCATTCTTCAGCATCATCTCTTTCCCTTCTTCCTGCTGATCCCCTCGTGCTATCTTTGAATGAATGTGTAGCGAAGAGACACAGGCAGTTAAAGGAGACAAAGGACAAAGTGTAAAAGAATGTCCTTGATTACCTGTTTCTTTTGGTTTTGTTTTTTTTTTTGCACCTAAGAGCAGCCTACATGTAATTAGTGAATGTTCAGAGGAAAGCACTCCTGGGAGTGTTTGGAGTATGAACAGCTTTAGAGTTAATTTCCGGAGAGAAAGCTTTTTCTTACTGGTGAGCATCATTCTTTGACACTTGTGCTTGTACTTGGTCATCATGATTTGTGTTCCTTCCTTTTCCAACTCTAGTTCCCTTCTCAGAGGAGCCCCTTGGTTGAGAGCCCTTGATGGTGGCAGGCACTCCAGCCCTTCATACCTATTTACACCATATGAGCTTAGACCTTTCTCCCAAGGTTTGGTGTTTGCAGTTCAAATGCCTGTCTTGAAAATACAAATGTACACCTCACAGAAGTACTTTCACTGGGAGTCACTGTTTGTGCTGTTCTTTCTTTTTCTAGATGCATCAAAATATATACTTTGTCTTTTAAGATAAGAGGTTTACAGGCTAGAAAACTTTGAATTTAAAAGATGTTTTCTGGGAATGTATTTCTAAGGCTGAAGAAAAAATTAATTGGTGAGGCTCTCCACAGCAAAGCATGTTGTGTGTAAATTAGTGTTGTCTCCAGCCACTATAGAATGATTCCTCCTGATATGTAGGATTTATTACTTTTAGTAAAAGAAACACACAAGTGAGAAAAGTTCATATATCCTCTCAATCAAAGAGCTAGGAAATTATGCAGTTTATTAAACAATTAGAAAATAACAAATGACAGTGCTGAACTGTAGTTTGAGTTGTAATAAAAATCTCTTGTAACTGTATTTTATTTTACAGATATGGCCTCTGAATGACTTTGGATTTCTACGTGCAAGCCCCAATGGCCATAGATTTCTTGATGATTAAAAGATTTAAGTGACTCTTGCCAGCTTTCATAGTATTTTCTACTAAAATCAATGGAACTATTTTTGTTTAGAATAAATACAAGTATTACTTGACAAAGATGTCTCTTTCTGAGATTACATCTAACTTGAAAGTGGGATTGATATACTGCTGTCATCAACAAAAATGATATGCCTCTGGCTATTCACAGTAAGTGCTTGGATCTGTTAGAAAGTTTTGGTTTTTACTACAAGCCAAGGTTAGCATTGACTGTTAACAAGGGCTGAAAAAGGCACAATGCACTATTGTCACACAGCCAGAGCCACCCATGGCTGTGCTGACATGAGCAAGTAGTGTGGCATGCTGGGATCGGAACTGAAAACTTAACAGTGGGCTTCTGGAGTTGCTAGTCACTTGGGTATCTGTGTTTTGTCGGGTTCCCCTTGAACTGGCTCTAGTTTGGCCCAGGGGACTGTATGCCCAGCACAGCTTCCTGGTTAGTTTTCATCTAAGGAATGCAGACTGCATTTATTCAGATGATGGAGAGAGTCAATTCAAAATGTGCTCCTGCTCCAAGGTGAAAAGTTCATACAGAGGCAGTGTTACAGTCCGGTGCCTGGACCTGCTGCTTTGTACTGAGACAACCAGCCTGGTAGACCTGAGAGTCTTGGCCACCCTTTTCCAGGGCTCAGGTCCTTGGGAGGATTTAATGAAGTTCAATATTTACCATAGAAATAGAAAATGTTCCCGTTCCCCATTAATGCACCTTACTCTTCATTATCTTCAAAGCATTCTCACATGTGTGCCTCCTGATTAAATTTTGTCATCTGAGCTGCTGAAAGGATTTAACCAAAGGTAGAGTTGATGTAGACTGAGATTGAAAGAAGCTACTCGGTTGTTTGCTGGGAAAGAAATGTCATTTAGATCATGAGCTATATTCTGGTTGTACAGAACTTAGTGTTCTGTTCTGGAGGTTTTTAATAAATAGCTCTTTAGCTGTGGAAGGGAAAAAAACAAGCCTCATGGCTGCAAAGCTATGTTAGCACATGGGCACACTTCCTTTCATAACTCTGATTGAACTTGCTCTTGTAGTGCCCGCCTTTTCTTTATCACAGATTTCTTTAGCAGATGCTGTCCACTCTTTTTCCAGTCTTTTTAATTTGTAACTCTTAATGTGCTTGATTGAAATAATCATTGAAGGATCTCGATAACAAGTGAACATGTGTCACAACAAACCAAAGATATGTCTTTGGTTTCACTCTTGAAGACAGTGTAATTCCCACCACATCGACATGAGAGAGTATAACATTGTTCATCTGCCAAAAAGAAAACAAAAAAGCCTTTAGTGCTTGAGAAGAATCAAGAGTTTATTTTGGATTTTCTTCATAAAGCTGCTCTTAGTAACAAATGACCTCCCACTGCTGGATTGTAAATATCATCAGTACCTGTGCTACCATTTGTTGCTCAAAAAAGTAACTGTATTATTAAAATGTTTCAGTGGCTGTGAGGCATTCTTACACCCAACAGCCAGGGTCAGTGTAGTTTCTTTAAAAAAGCAAATAATAAAAAGTGCACATCAGTGACACAGATACTTACAAAAAAAACTAAGAGGTGTTCATCATATATATGAAAGATCAAGGATGGTGCCAAAACAGACTGCTAACCCAGGAAACAAAAATAAAACACAAGAAAGGAAAGCAGAGAGGCTTTTCCCCTCACAGCTTAAAAAATGAAAAAATAAATCAGCCTTTTATTCAAAAATAAGTAAATTATAAAAGCTAAAGTAATATAAAGGAGGGAAGTAATGCACTCAAAGAAAAATCTGTAGGAAAACACTTGTATTCTCCCATGAGAGATTTGGGAAGCATCTGGAAATCTAAATACTCAATTATACTCCAAGAAGAGAGTGAGGTGAAAAGTGGTAATGCAGGTGGGGTGGGGGGTGGTTGAGGAGGGAAGAGCTGAAGAAAGAATGCAAAATAAGTATCACAGGAAGTTAAGTTCCAATTCAGGTAATCACAGAGAACAGAATAACTGAATCTGAGCAAAATATAAAAATGTGTAAGGCACTCTTACCTTCATTCCAGGACATGTCCTCAAGATAAATTTGTGCATGTAGTGGCCACTCTTTTGTCAGATTATCTTCTACAAAGAAAACGTGACAGATGTTCAACCCTGGTAACATACAAGTCCTTGTTTCTTCCTGATAAATTAATAGTTTTATGTATCTAGCCGTCAGTCTGGTCTCCACTAGAGAGTCATACCTCGACTACATTAATAGTTAAAAAAGCAGTTCTCTAAAATTTTAGTTTCCATATCTTTCCATAAGCTGGAAAATGCCCTACTGTAGCCAGCAGAAGTAAATGATGAAGATGTATTACTGAAATTAGGACACTACTGCAACCAGTACTTTTGCACATCTCAAACAGTTATGTAAAGTTAGGGGCAAACTTCTGTTTTGACAGAAATACCTTTCAAAAGCCTGGCTGTAACTCCAATCCCACAAGCTGAATTTGTGAACATCAAATGCAAAAAGATACATCATTCATCAAGATACCTACATTTGGGGTTTTTAAACAGGAAATTTATGGCCTGTTTAAAAAAAAACAAACAAACCAACACAACCACCAAATATGAGTCCTAGGCTTTATTTCGCAACTAAATGACTGCTCTGATTTTAACTGAAATGTACATTATATATCTTTGAGAATGAGCCTCATCTAAATTAGTTTTAATGAAGGAGATAAAAACAAATCAGACACACTGGAAATGATGAGAGAATCAATACAACCTCTTTGACATTACCTTTGCTGAACACCTATTCTGTAATGAAAAGGTCACAATGAAAAGAAAATTAACCCACTCACACCTCATACTTTACTGCTGTCAAAAGAAAGGGAGCAAAATCGGCAGGAGTGTACTGGTGAAAGAAATGAAGATGCACTTATCAGTCATCCTCACTGTTGTGCATGCTTCAATACATCAACAGGAACTATGGGCAATGCTTTAGTTATACAAAGTAATAACATTTTTCTTAACACCTGATCAGAACATTAGTTAACTGCATGAAATGTCAAAAATAAAATAAAAGGTCAGATGGTCTTAACTCCTACCAAATAACTCTAATGTTACTTGGAGTTGGTCTGGTACAGCCTTCTAGCTACAAACCATGAGAGCAGGAACGGTGAATGTCCTGAAAACACTCACAAAACCAGTGTGAGGCCTTTCCTCCAGCAGGCCTTGTGTGAAGATTCCTCCTCCTCTTTTTTAAGGAAATTTAAAAAAAAAAACAAACCCCAAAACAGATCAAAATGAATGTGTCTACCTACTTACCCTCAGGTTCGTCTCTCTGCTGTGGTAAAAGACAACGCCATAACTAAGGAAAAGGCAAGCACTTCCTATTTCATTTGGGTTGGTTTTTTTTTTTAATACTAGGAAGAAAAATTGACAAAGGAAAATGGTCTCTTAGGTTGGTTGTAGGAAGAACACATTTTCCCAAGCTTCATTTACAGGTAGCAAAAAATTGAGTTAAAAAGAAGTGTGATGCCTGCTCATCTCTCTGTGCACTGAGCTGTACTTTCTGAAACACCTTTCTGAACATACAGGGAAATTTGTGAAGACCTGATCATCTACTGTAACTTGATAAACAAATTTTAAGTACAGCCTGCCTGGTTTTGCCATCTCTTGGATTTGCCTGACAACCAGAGGTGAAAGGATTCTGCAGCTCCATTGTCTCAACTGCAGGATCTAAGAAAACACTGGCAGGCTCATCAGAGAGGTTTATGAGCCTGCAATTCAAAGAGATTAAAAGGAAAAAATCTACTGAGATTCTTTCAGGCTACAGAACAACATTAAATAACTATTAGCAGCTTGGTTCAGTAAAGCTTTACTAGAGCCCTTGCTGGGTCATTCAGAAATTGTAAAGGAGGAAAGGTATTTAAGTTTCACTTGAGGATACAATAAATATTTCTTGGGCTATTTAAGGCTGAGTTTTAGAGAAAGGGTTGCAAGCAGTAAATGGAAATTTAACGCTTTTAACAGTTTATGGTAATAATAAAAATAGTCATAATACTTAAAAGATTTTTCTAGCTCTTTATCAGTCATATTCCTAGGATTTATTTTTTTTTAAACCAAACACATAATTTTAAAAGTTCAAGATATATATTGTCAATCAAATACCATTCATAGCATCTACTCGGTGTCAAAATCATCACAGTACTCAAAACCTCGATGTTTTCACAAGTTAATTTCTTCTAATAGGCTGTTTAGTTTTAAAACAGATACTTGAGTCTCTTGCAATAATTTAAAATAACCATGCTTATGTTAATTTGTAATTATAAAGAAGTCACACATTAAGAATTTTCATAACAAAAAGCTACATTTCTTAAAAAAACCCCAAACAAATAAGCACCAAACCAAAAACATCCTGCTTCACTTGTAGCCAATGCAGTTGAGAATTAACTCCAGAGCTACGGTAAAAGGCTTGTGTTCCAGCACCAGCTGAGGGGCTACAGCAGTAAAATCCATGGCTGGAGAAGGAACATACACTTCTGTCTCTTAAGGAGTATCACCTGGCACACTGAAAAGCCTTCAGTAAGAGCCATGTTAAAAGCTTTATTTTGGTCTAAAAGTTTTGTTGGTTTTTTTTTTAAGAAGGAATTTTCTTAACAAGGAACAACTACAATATGCTGCATTAATCTTTTTTCTTTCTTCCAACAAGGCAGTCAAGGTCTTCCCATGCCATTTCTGCTCGCTATTAAAAGCATTTTTGCAGGCTTTTGTTTTGCTTCTCCTGCTTATCCTCATAGTAGGTTGGCAAGTTATTTTCCTAGCATCCTGTTTGCCAAAGTATGGAAGGCTGATGTCTAATACAGGATCGTCACTTTATTGCTGGAGCAGGAGGGAATGCTGGATAAATGGGAATGTGACCATCTCTGAAAGAATCTTTCCAGTTTACTGTACTGGGAGAGGAATGGGAAGGAGCAGGGGGAAAAGGAGCTGCCTTCTGTTCAGCTTGGTCATAGAGAAGGAAAATGACAAACCACACCTGCACAAGACTCTCTAATCCTGCAGTAGAAACTTAACTGAGAGTGAGGACACATTCTCAAACCTTTTCAGGTTTTAAAGAGATTGGTATTGTCAGTGAAAGCTGAACTAGCAACCAGATATTTCAAAATGAGCTGTTTTAGGTTAACTAAAGATTTTTGCAGTGCCTTACTGCCTAAAGGGAAGGTACAGAGAAGATGGAACGAGACTCGTTCTCAGAGACAAATGGCCCAAGCTGGAACACTGGCAATTCCAGTTAGGACCTGTAATTCCTTACGTCTAAGAAATTAAACAAGAATAAAAGGAAAATGATACTGAAATATTTATTTATGTATGAAAAGAGCATCTCCAGTATTGTTCTAAAAAATATAATTTAAAAATTGAAAATCAAAAGGAATAACGTGCTGAGATGTGGAAACCCCTGCTGATAATTACGCCCCCCCCTCTGTGAACACTTGGGCTTTATGGACACCTGTAAAAACTTCTTATCCTGGATAGAACCTCGCTGGAGCCATACATGGAAATCAACCCTAGATTCTTAAATTTCTCCACCCTCTGCCCCAAAAACATATACAAAGCAACAGATTTTAGTGTCAATCCCATTATTGTCGTTGAATGACTTGCTACATTTAGTGTCAGAAATTAATCAAATTCACCAGTTTATTCATTAAATTTTAATTGTGACCTTTCTGTTAATCATTCAAGAATTAAAATGTACTTAAAATGTAACATGAACTAGTAAAATTAATTATCTTAATTTTGTGATTGTTCAGATACACAGTTCCTTTGTATTTGAGTCAACAAAAATCCACAACAGTTGCAGGGCTGCTATTCCAAGGCATCTTATTGCCTGCAGCTACCCAATAGGAGGGTGTAGAGAAGACTTTGCAGAGCTGCGCAGTGGAAGGACCAGAAGTAAAGGCAAAAGTTGCTGAAAGAGTCCTTGTATCCAACTTGACAGAAGGAAAACATGTTTTGGTTGGTTTGGGGTTTGGTTTTTTGGTTTCTGTTATGGGTTTTTGGTTTGTTTGGTTTGATTTTTCTACTGTGAGGGTGTTCAGACACTGGAACAGGCTGCCCAGAGCAGCTCTGGAATCTCCATCCTTGGAGATATTAAAAACTAGGCTGGAAAAGGTCTGAGCAACTGACCTATGGGACTTGCTTTGAGTAGAAGATTGATGTAGATGACCTGTGAAGGTCCCTCCTGATCTATGGGATTTTCCAGTTCTGTGAAAAGTTTTTTATTCTTTCAGACTGTGAAACAAATGCATGAACTTTCAGGGTTCAGATGACTACTAACATGAAAACTGTAAAAGAGGGTTTTTTCCCAAGCTAAACTCACTGAAAAACTTTTGGTAATTATTACTATCAGACTTGCTTTTAACTCCATATTCATCTTTTCTAAAGGGGATACCAAAAAAAGAATCGAAAAATCTCTTAAGAAGAAAATCTGTTGAGGAAAGAGTCCATTCTTAATAGGTAAATTGTTATGCAGCTTTTTTACCATCCTCCATTTTTTTCACAGGGATTGGAAGCAAAAGATTCACCATTATAAACAGGTATTCTTATGTGTCATTAAAGATATGACAAAACAATGAACTGGAAAGATTTTCACAAAAAATACAAAAAGGCAGTTCTTGTAAGATTTCCAGACCAGAGAGGCTTGGAGAAGTATTTGAGCCAAACCTCTAAATGATTTGAGGTTTGTCCTTTCCTCTGTAATACTATGGCCTGAAGGCATGAAAAATTAGTAGATCCCTGTGATACCTTCAGAGAAAAGCAGCATTACAACATGAAAGCACATTCACTTGCTATTCTCAATGACTCAAAAAGAAAATGAAAACCATAGAGCCCCACAGAATTTCAGCTTCTTAGAACTTCTCTGGCCACTGAATTTCTAAGCCAAGTAATTAAGATTTAGTTAGTATAACACAAGAAGGGACCCACAAATAAACAGTCTGTGAAATGGGAGAGAGGCTACAGTGCAAAGTGCTTCCTGCTGACTGGCAGCCACACACACACACACGCTGCCATCCTTCAGACTGCTTCCTAGGCTTCGCAGCCTTACTAACCTGCTGCATTATCTCCCTCATCACTGTTCCCCTGAGCTGCTGTCTCAATCTCTTTGTTTCTGTGAGCTTTTACAGCAGGGTCTATGAATTTGTCTAGAATCGACTTCAGAAGCAGCTTGACAGGCATTCAAAGAACTAGAATTTATTTCACCATTACTGTGCTGCCAGGGAACATGCTGCAAAGCATGCAGCGACGCTGCACACGTATGTTACATGTGCCTTAGTTTCAAGCCCTGGGTCCTCTATGAATGGCACCCTCTATGTTAAATCCATCCCGTTCCCAAATGCCTGTGTAAAGAAATGGACAATTTGTTTTCTTTATTTACAAAGTCTTTTTTACAGAATCTTGAGATGGCTTTTCCAAGAACTCAGCTGGATGCAGAAGAATCTCAGGAAATATAAACTTTAAAATAGTGCAGAATAAGTTTTGTCAGAACTAATTTATCGCTATGTCCTTAAACACCTTGGGAAAACAAACTAACGTATTAACCTTGATGTAGTTCTCAACTTCAGTGGATTAATTTGACCCAAGCAAAATGAAACTTCGTAGTCTGTATTTAAGCTTTAGGTAAAAACTCAGTAAATACACAGAAGGCTTCTAACTTAATCTCCAATATTTCTTTTTTCCTATGCATGTACAATTTGTGACAATGGAAGACACAGCTGATACTACAATGCTAAGAGTACAATAGGATGAGAGCACTGGGTAGCAGAAATTCCTGTCTGGCATCACATTCAGGCATTTAAAAAATAAGTTTGAGATGAAAAAAATTGTTTAACTTTAATCCTAATACTGTTTACATAACAAATTAGCACAAGATCCTTTTTTTTTTTCATTCTTTTAAAATATTTAATCAGCAGTTCTGTTTTCACCTCTCCACCCTCTTTTCCAAAAGCCACACAAAGTCTGAAATACAAGATTATTTAACTAGAGAATTCATACTGGATATATACAATTAGATATCACTCTCTTTATCCTGCAGTGATGCATATCTGCCAGAATGACTGAGCCTTTGTCTCTCAAAGTTCTGGTATCCGCAGCGGCAGGGGAGTTAAAAATCAGCACAAGAGAGCAAGGTCTGATGGTGTGCCAGTGTACAATGGCAGGGAATTCAATAACAAGCTGCAGAGACAGTGGGCTTTTATCAGACACATTCAAAAGTGGTGGTGGCTACACGTCAATGCTGGACCAGAGTGTGTTACTGCAGAGTGCGACTGAGTGTTTTCCCCACAGGCAATCCACTATTATTGACTCCCCCCATTAACATGTAGGGTGGATATACATTTATTGAAGGTTCTAATGGAAGGCTGAGGGACTCCTATCCTGAGGCCAGAGCAGAAAGACAGCCTATCACTTCATGTAATGGTAGCCCATGTGTGACAGACCTGACCTACATTTCCCCCCTTTCTTTCTCACAACAGCCTGTCACTGTTTTAAGAAGCTATTTTCTGAGAGGTATAAAAAGAAAGGCATGCTAGAGCTGCCCAGTTAATGTGTTATGTTGGAATATTATTTATAAACCTGCTTTAAAAAGACTAATTTAGGCTACAGATGAATTATGAAAGCTACCATAACATACACACAACCAATAAGAATGCGCCTTAATGATTCTGAAGTGCTTATAAACCCACACACACTGAACACTAGGTATAAATGGATTAATACCTGTATCCAAGATACTGCAGCAAAATATAGCATAAGACTCAAAATTAAGAACACTTAATGGAGCTGTGTTAATAAAATAAAAGGGCTAAGGTCTACCATCAGTATAACTTTCATATTCATTCAAATTATTAGGAATAACACTGCCTAATGTTTTGTTGGAAGCAATTCAATGTTTTCACTAGCTAATGTATGTGTAGCAAAAAGCTATAAATAATGGATCCACATTTGAAAGTAGGACAAGAGTGAAAGAAACATTTGGTTCAGCAATAAAGAGCATTTTAAAATACCATCTAACTACCACTCCCAGCCCCTGCTTATTTAAAGAGCTGCTGCTACTACAGCACTCCTTGGCAGGAACCTACCACGCTGCTGCAGGTCATACTCTTTTTTTGTCTCTTCATTCCCTAGAATTTTCCACGCTTGATCAATTTCGATGAACCTCTGCACGCGCTCCTCCACTTCTCCTGCTGGCACATCTGCCTTCTGTTTGTCTGGATGATACTGCCAGTCAAAAAAAGAAAAAAAAAAGTTGAGGGGAGTGGAAGTGAGGAGGGTGGAAGAGGAACAATCAATAATGCATTTGATATTCAGTTAAAAGGACAGAGAAAAGGAGAAGGTCTGAGCTAAGGTGCCAAAGGAAGGGAGACAACGACGCTGGGCACAAGAGAAAACTGCCAATTTAATTAGACCACTGAAATGGCAACAAAACCACCAGTGGCACCAATGTCACCGTGCGCACTGGCGGCATTTTCTGGATAATTTGCTGATGGAATCATTGGTCTTATGGACAATTTACCTAGAGAGAATGACTACCACAAACAGAGATAGGTACATGCAGAGGACCATGACACAGGAACAAGAGGAGGTGCTGGAGGTGCTAGCAGCTCTCTGATTTAAACAGTACCACCAATGGTTAGTTAGCGCTGTTACAGATAAACTGAGTACTGTGTTACATGTACCTAGCTTTTTTGTTGTTATTTAAATGGTAAATAGAATATACATGGTCAAATATAATTTCTAACACATGTAATTCTACTTTTGAAAATATGCCTCAACATCTTTAATTTCCAGTTCAGTGAATCAATAGCCCTTCCAAATATTTAAAGTCATGGATCACTGGCTACAAAATTGTGTCCTTTTAGTTAAGAAATGGTTATTCAAGGACATGGCTGCAAGAAATCCCACGTTAAATAGGCAATAATAATTAAAAGAGTAACACGTTTTCTTTACCATTTGTACTACAGCTTCTGAACAGAGCATTCTGACTTGTTGGTTCAAATGTCTGCTGAAAAGGAACCCTCAAAGCTCCATCTTCCCATACCTTTAATTAATCTCCAATAATAACCTTTTTTGATATTTTAAGTTGCTCAGTATAAGTGAGGGACCAACAGGAAACAGCATTTCAGATTAAAGAGTTGCAAAATAGTCAGACCTATCAGCTGTTAACTGTGTTATAAATCAAGATATCTCTTATTCTGGAGCTTTAACTTCTGCCCTTATATACTAACATCAGCTGGGGCACTGAAATGTACAGCAGATTTTAAGGCTTAGAACACCTGGTCTACAAGTGTGTGAGCAGATTTCTGATTAACCGAATCCCTTTCTGTTAGTTTGTAATTCATTTTGGAAATAAAAGGATACTACTATCGTGTGCTTTAAAAAAAATCCAAAATTTAAAAGGACCACTTCTTTAACCTTTTTGTTTGTTTGTTTGTTTCATCCAAATTCATTATGTACTTATTGTCATTCATTCCCTTTTCCTACTCTCCAGCTTGCTGATCAAAATCCACTCTTGACTCAAGTGCCCATACCCTTCTCTTTCATCTCTGAGACAACAAACAAGGTGTTCCCTCTCCAGCTCTTTGACCCTGTTCAGCCAGCACAGACACCTTGCCAAAGTTTAAACCAACCTTCTAATAGCTGAAGTTTAGAGAGAGTACTCTAATGTCCTCCATCAACCATACTCTTTTTTGGTATCTTCCCTCATTATTAGTTACCATATTCTTGCTTCTGATTCTCCTCCCTCTCCAGCACCCCCTTCAGAGGAGCTGCCTCAACAGAGCCAGGGGTTTGGTTTGGTTTAGAGGGAGGTGAAATATGATGTATCTTTCTGATCTCCTCCTCTTTTCCCATTCAGCCTTATTTCTGGGTTAATCCCAGCTGCAACTGTGTCCAAACTCCATAATGAAAACAGACAAGCTTGTTTTCCACTCAACCTATCCCCTTCTACTCAAACTGAACTATTGTTTATCTCTCCCTCAATGCATCCAGCTGTAAGTTCTGACTCGAAATGTTAGAGCCCCCCCAATGTCTCCTGCAATATCACGTCTCAAAATCTGTACAAGTTCTCTTTGTGCCATTCATACCTGCCACCCCAGCACTATTTTCAGGTGTATTACTGCGCCTAGGATATATTTAAATCTTTCTGGCTGCATATCTGCAATGTTTTTAAGAAGCAATATGTCCATAACAATTGCTTTTAGTTGAGCACTCATCTCAATTTTTGAACACAGTAATAGTTTTTACTAACATGTTACTACTTAATAGGACTTATGGACAATAAAGGATATTTTCCTGGGTCTGACAGAGGGAAGGGAAACAGAAGGTTAGAGATGTATGCCCAGTCTAGTTTTCCTTTTTTATACCTCTACCAGAAGTAATTTGCTAACTGCTTTCCATTGCTAAAGACTGTCTGGAATTTGTATCACACTACAGCATATGATGCCTTGTAGTTAGTGTGAATGTTAAAAAATAAACTGATTGATAAAGGAGATAGGTTAGTTCATCATTAACTATAAAGAATACCTTACATACACATGTGCTCGCTCCCCTCATGTTTATCCTAAACATCACACTGTCAGAGTATTTCTTGAGGACTCTGGCTCTTGGTGTAAGGGTTAATTTTAAATTTTTTTGGGAGAGGTATTTTATTTGTTTTAGTTTTTATAATCACCAAGAAAAATTTGAAAAAGCATGAACCTTGAAGTTCAAAGCTCAAATGAAAAACACACTTTAAGCATGATCTGCTGGAGATTTGAAAGTCCTCATGCCCTTTCCAGTTGCAGTGTCATTATTATACCTTTCTCAAACAATTGTATTCAACTGTCTTATTTTTAATACACATCTGACTGTACTTTTCAGCAGTTTGGGTACAGAGGGGGACAGCATATCACCTGGCAAACATACTCTCAAACACAGATACAGGTTCAGTTCATAGTTATAAAAGTGTCCAAAAATTTAGAAATTTTTCACGGAACATCTTACTTTAGGTAAATTAATTGTATTTCGTTATGCTAATCTATTGCCTTTGATACCTATGACAGAATAAAGAAGCAAGTGAGCAACTTCTATGTCAGAAAAAGGATTAATGTTGTTGTGTTCACCAAATAATTAAAAGTGTAGATTCTCTGAAAATTACTTGAGTTACATCATATATTTTATACCGTGATATTTTTATTTATACAGTGTACCACACATGGTTTTCACCTACAGGGTTCATATAAGAATTTGGATCACACTACAGGACATTCAACTGCTACACTCTTTATTTCTGCCTACTTTATACTCCACAAAGTTTGGTCCCTTCTGCACTTGAAGAATTGCAAAATTAATCCCTGAGAGTTAATAAAGTCCATTTGGTTAACAACTGTAGTGGTATTACATCTCCATAAGCACAGCAACAGACCTTAAGAACTCTCATACCCCAAGATGAGGATCTACAATTGCTGGCTGAGCTCTGGTTCAGCAAATGAAGCAACACAGAGATGACACACGAAGGTCCCCATCCTCCTAACACTTGTATGAGTTGCTTAACTTTATGTGATAAATGTAATAGGGTTGATTGATTTTAATCAAATTTAAATTAGCAAGCAGAAAACCTCTAGTTAAATCAATTTAATGGACATTTCTTATTGGTGCTCATGAATTTAGTTTTCAAAAGAAATTTACAGCACCTAGTGAGAATCAACTTAATGTGACTTACTGGGAGGGGAGGGCTGAGCATACAGGCTAGGTTTTACACTAAATTTGTAATCTCTTGCTAAACTGTGGAATACACAATGAATAAACAGCTTAATAAAGTCAAACTTTCACTTCACTCATAGCTACTTTTTCATTTGACAAATGGAAAGGCTGATTATTTAGAAAAGGTTAAAAAGTACTATTCTTTCTCATTTATTGCTTAATACATTACCATGGTTATTCTGCCCTGTGCATAAGGGGTATTCAGTTTAAATACCAAAGAAGCATCACACCCCCAATTCCATACATCGAAATAGGAGGCCTGATTTTCTACAAAAACTACTATTTCTTAAAAATTTTTATTTAAGTTATGAAAAAGTGCTTTAATTTACTACTACATATTTCATAACTCTAAAGAACCTCTCCTCCCTAAAACTACATGGCTTTTAAGTCAGCCTATTTAAAATTTAAACTTCCTATTTTTCCTGACCGATATTTAAAATTTCTATATCTTCTGACTGAGGAAAATTAAGTAGATCAGCTCTAATTTTTTTCCAGGGTTGAAATAAGGAGTATTGTCCACTTTCTACAGCTCTGTCTTTCTGGCATAGTACATTTCTAAACTATCAGATGTATCAAAGATTTTTAACTCTGAAATTATCTATGGTCTCTTGGAATCACCTTGCTAAATTAAATTGACAACTTTAGACAAGTCTTGAATTCCCGCTTTATTTCCATAGGGGATGAGCGCCTGTATTTGAACAAGGGATGTATTTAAAACTAGAGGTGTGCCCTAAGCTCCTGAGTAAATTAAGTAGTAAGATTTTAACAGGGGATTCAAGTACTCGTGCTTTTGTAGGAATTATATCTAATGATTAAATCTAAACTGTATATAAGAGCCAATGATAGAATATTACCATTTAAAATTAACTTAGCATCCCTCTCCCTTCGTCCATGTTAGGCACGTAGTAGTAGCTACAACAGTTTTATTGCTTGACAGTATTTGTTTCATGTAATGCAGCTAGAAATAAAATTTCCAGCCAAGTCTGGTTGGTTTTTTTTTGGTCATAGTAGAAGTCACAGGAAGCCACATTGTTGATGGACCTACACTACACTACCTCCTGGAATTTGTAAAAATATATGTATTTTTATTAAAAAATAAGCAGTGGTGAAAGACACTCAGTCACGGTCAGGGAAGAGAAATTCAACCCAAACTTTACAAACAGAGGGCTGCTCTGTATCTGGTGAAGGGACCATTTTTGATTAATAACAGAACTGAATTAAATTCATAAACAGAAGAGGTAAAAGCTGCAAAACTGGTGTGAAAAGGGTGGGTTGGATTTCACATTGCAACAGTGAAAGTCACCGTGATAAGCATCAGCTAGTATGAGATAAGAGCAGTACACAGCGGTGCCACCCACTTCTGCTGGTAGCAGAGTGAGATGAGTGACAGCGAGTGGACACAAGAGTTGGATCCTGCGCTGTTCAGAAGAGAAAGGATGAGAGGGGGAAACACTGGAAGCAGCTGGATAAAGGGAGAAACCCAAGCCCTTCTCTTCAAATAACACTGCCAGACTCATGGCTGGGAATCCAACAGAATGAGACTTTGACTCCTTACTAGAATACCAAGTGCCTTAAAAAAATCACATTATCAGTATTTGGGGGTTCAGTCTATTTATTCTTGTATCAAAAGCTCAATATTGAAGAAGCAATGTATTCCAGTTTCAGGATCAGAATTGTCTCTCAGAGTCAATATATTACTATTTACTTAGTTACTAAGTCTAAACTATTATTTTATTTATTCCACATTATAATCTAAGTTAAAATTCTTTTAAAGATAAAATGGGCATAAGGAAGCAGAACAAGAAAGCCCAACACAAACAGTCTTGGTCTATACAAAGTTTAGCAACTAACAAGTGTGTTGCACTAAGACAAAATGCACAAATCACTGCCAGTACATCCCTTGCAATATAATGAAGTACATCCTTTTAATAAAACAAAACCAAAATGCAGGGGTTAACGTGAACATAAAAATATCAAAATTGGAAACTAGGTTTGAAAACATTTCTCATGCTTTACACAACGTTTTTATATTATCCACTGTCAGTGTTATTATCTACAGGTTAGGCTAATGAGGTCAGGACAAGAACTGTCAAGTGTTCTCATCTGACAGAAGTATTCATGGGTCCATGCAAATTTGTCTGTAGACTGCAGAGCCCATCATAACACTTCACATCATATTAAAAGGAAGCTGCAAGACAGTTAACATTAAGAAGAAAAATATAAACCAGCTATTTCCTATTTAATTTCCAACTGTATTCTGAATTTTTGTTACATTTCCCTGCCTTAAAAAAAACCAAACAAAATCTGAGTAAATTTAAAGCCAGTCCTTTGCCCCTGCTTACAATATATGTAGTAAATACCAGTTTTTACTGGGACTTGCCAATAAATCTCACCCTGTGACACAGAGTGTCTGTTCATACTCAGTTTTTGGCTGCTCTGCCACAAATGCCAACAAAGGGACCAATTAATGAAAACTTTCTTGATACATTCCCAGTGGATGAATGTCCGCCTTGCAGAAGGTACCTTGACAACACTCATCTCGCACAGGCCAAATGGTTGCTCTGTGGTAGCAATTAAGACACCACCAGTCTTGGCTAGATTTAAACCAACAACCAAATCTGTGTAGATCTGACCAAATGCTCATAGAAATCTTGAGAAATTAACTGCTAAACAAGGGCTGGATTGGGTCATCTAATTGCATACGTTTCTTTAGTTATCTACAGACTCCGTGGACACATTTTTATTAGAAAGAAATTATAATTCTTAAAACAAGATTCCTTAATCTGGCCACATAACCACAATATTTAAGCCATACCTATAAATATCTATGAAATCAACAACTCTTCTAAATCATTTCAAGAATCAAAATTATATGGTAGGCTGACTTTTTCTGTATTTGAACTCTTTTTTTTTTCTCCACAAAAAGCCAGTGTTGAATTTTCATATTCCCACAGCTCTGGAATCAAGTTTGAGCAACTAAGCTCAGTGCAGCATCCCTCCTCTTACTAAAATTACATTGGAAATAGAAGAGTTTTGGTGCTCTGATACAGAAGTGCCTATCTGAAAGTCTCTTTCCGCAGACTGTGAACACGAGATACTAGTGTGATAGCTCGTGGAAAAACCTTGTCTCCACTGCAAAGTTCACACTGACTTTGGGTTTTTGACAAAGGAGACCCTTCCTGAAACCTCTGTCCTCAGGCAATTTAAAGTGTGCCTGGTCAAGGCCCCAGATCTCATGGTCATTATCACAAATGTAGGCATTCTGCTTCTATTGGTCTCAGGGCTCAATAAAATTATGTTGAACTGAGACATTAAACTTGTATATCTGAAATATTATAGCTGGGCTTAACAGAGTATAGGAGAGTGGGTTCCCTCACCACCCCACATCCCAGCAAAACTGCACATTTCCAGTTCTATCCTGTGTCATTACAAGGCTTGTAGCAATATTTGTAATCAAATTATGTGGCATGTATTGGAAGTTCCTGATCAGCTGATAAAGCACCAAAATATAAAGCTGAACAGTTTCCCTGCTGAACACAGCAGAGAAAAAGGAACCATATAACGCAATTACATCACTCCAGGAGCTATATAATTACATCTAAAGTTAACACTTTGCTAATTTTACATACATAGCCACACTGAATACTTTAAGCCACAAATCTCTATCAGCATGTAATAGAATTAACACACATATTTAGTATCACCTACACCACGTATATGACAAGTATATCTGAGCAACCAAGCACACCGACTCCAAATGATCATTTCCTCTGGTTGTGGGCAGCATGACATACAGATTAGGATCTACACAGACTGGCTGTTCTGCTTCAGGGTGGAACTCTTTTTTTTCTTGCAGAATCCATTCTGTGATGGATTTAAATTGGAACACAGACTGAATTGCAAAATTGTTTATTAAACTGGAATTTGAATTTTTTTGGATAACTAAATTTAAGAAAAGCACATGTTTTAGCCACCTGTGCTGGTGAAGAAAAAAGGTGACAAACATGCACTTGGCCCCCACCCTGTGGCACTTGCTGAAAGGTCACAGAAAGAAGCCATTTTCCAACTTCACCAGCTGAACTCACTAAATTAGGGCAGGATAAAAAAAAACCACTTAAGTACTATATAAAAATTTAAGAGATTTATTCAATAAAAGTATTCTAAAACAGGAAGTGGTTTATTTCAGTAAAACAAAGAAGCTTAAACTGCAGGAGAAAATTAATTCATTTAGAAAAAATATTTGTTTTAAACATGTAAACATTAAACTTTTCTCCTATCATGGGAAGAGGGAGAATTTCTGAATGAACAGTATGAATTAATTACCAATATATTTATACAATTGAATGGAAGAAAACCCTAATTACTGGTAACCAAATAATTCTGTCAGTACTACCTTACTAGACTCAAAGTGCTTTTCAATTCACAACTACTTAACTTTCAACTGAAAAACTATTACAAACTAGTATGCAATAGAAAACCAGTTAGGGTGGAACCTCAAAGGGCTGTGGTGTTACCTGCTCTTAATGATTTTGCTAGATGATTAGAATGATTCTGCTTGCCATTTTTATCACATGAGCCATCAGGAAATCTTACTGCCCTAGTATTTTTTCCTTACTTCTCCAAAAAGCAGGAAGAAAAAATACATAGTTTTATTAAAAAACCCTATTTAATCTCCTTCCATAATTTGTCGATCACCTCTTACATAAAGCCCTAAACAAACCAAAGGCTACATGATTTTTAAGAGAAAGGCTTGTACAAAACCCAGGCTTGGTACTTTGATACATGCTCCTTCGTATCCCCAGCTCTCCCCGAGTTTAGAGCGGAAAGTGAAGTTTTGCACTCGTGAAGACTTCCCTCACTGCAACTCTGCTGACATATTCTTTTTTAGCTTTTCTACAGGCTTATTTTGCAGATAAAGGTCTTGTATAGGAGCTACCCTCAAGCAACAATACACTCTGGGCCCTGTGGCCTACATGGTTCATCAGGTACTAATTAGATGGCATGTTCTGTCAACACTTTCTTGCTCTTCTTCTATTAATTGATCATCCTGCCCAATTAATACAATGCAACACCAGTTCCAAACTCCTTGAGTTAAGTTACCTGGGAGAAAAAGGATGAAAGGAACAAAACCTCCAGAAGGGTCACACGGTGACCACACTGTCTAAGACCTGGAGTGACAATAACACCACTATGCTGAAAGGTTAATTATGTTCCTACCAACATTCTCCTAAGTTTGTTTTTTATCTAAGAAAAAAGAGTAAACAAGTATAAAAGCATACTTCATCTAACAGGCTATGTTAAATTTTGAAATGGTGACAGCTTATGAAAAAATGAAGGCTGCAACACTAAACTCAGCCATTAACAGCATATTTCTCATCAGAATATCTGCAGTTACTATTATCACTGTTAGATACTGTGAATCAGAAAATGTCATTAATATTGTGTAGAAACTACAGTATACTAATCCCACCTACGTATACAAGAGTCCAAACAATGGCTGCCCTTAGTCACATACAGTCAGAACAACCACAGATCAGCACTTTATAGAAACTATAGAACCAGAATACATGTTTTCTCCATTTATCAGACTGCACAAGGCTGCAGAAGACAACCGACACAGCAGCTGCCAAATACAACACACTACTGCCACCTAATGCTTGCTAGGAGCTCACATCAAAACCATGTCATTGTTTCTCTGAACTACACTAGCATGATGAAAAATGGAGACCAAAGCAAATAAAGAAAGTTTATTATTGTATTTAAATATCTGCTTCACATTTCCTCCCCTACAGGCTTGCTAAACTGAACTGCTGTGATCACATACTTCCCTGTACACAAACACTGTAACAGGCAAGACGTATGTTCAGTGAGCGAAATATGGGACTCGTCATTCATCCGCACAGACATGGTGTGCTGGCTTTGCTGGGACAGAACTAGAGGCCCGTGGCACGCCCATGGCACACTGGCCATTAGCAGCTTCACATCAGCCAGGTGCTCAGGCTCAGAGGGGCAAACGCCAGGGCAGCGGAGGCGAGCTGGCTAACAGGTGTATTCCATACCACAGCCCCCATGATCATTGAAAAGGGGAAGTTTAAAGAGGATGGGGGGGCTTCTCCTCCCGCTTTGCCTCTCTGCCTCTCAAGGGTCACTATCCCTGGACTGGGCTGAGTCTAACTTTGTGTATTTTTGTTTCATTTAATCTGTTCTCACTTCAACCCACGGGCCTGCTGTCCTTTTCCCGACGCCCCTTCTCAGCTGAGGAGGGGTCACTGGGTGATGGAGCGACTGGTGTATTTTAGCCCCAGACACGCTGAACACAGACAATCAGGAATGTAAAACATGCACTTCTTTTGGATACTCACATAAAGTACATTCACTAGATCAGGTTCCACACCTGCTTACATTTCTGTAAGTTATCCCCTGTTAAGTAACTAGTACAATTCAGTATTGAAAAGCTTCACATGGCAAGTATTTGGAAAGGGAGAGGGGAAGAACCAAAGAGTTGTGGGCTTATGTTAAAACAGCACAAAACAAAATTACTTTGAAGGTGCTTTTCTTATTTTGGTGATTTTGCAACAAAGCACTCTCTCCGAAACGTGAAACTTGCTCACTTCCAATGCAAAGAATGATTCCAGGCCTGAAACTTGCCTTCCTAGCCCACAATCAATCTTTTCAACATGCTCACTCAATTGGCAGAAGTTAGCAGGGAATATGGAAGTAGCCTGCTTCTTCCAGTTGCAAGGAGGAGAAACAGAAAGTGAAGAGTTCCTTGTGACATTCAATCTTTTCATACAGAGATTTAAACTTACTCAAAAAATATCTATCCAAAGACAGCTGGACAAAAGGGCAAGGAATTTATCTTCTTGATTCATCAATTCAGTCCATCTCTTCTTCCTTTTTTCCCCAAATACAAACAATCTTTAAGCTTTTTAGCAACTTTAGCCTTCTCCTCCCTGAGCTTGTTATCTGCTTTGACACTGATTCCAGGCTCCACTGTCCATCTCCAGGATGATTCTTATTCATAGGACATGTTCCTCATTTGAGGAAAAGTAAAAAAAGACAGTTTCATTTTTCTTCTAATCTCTCATACCTTAATCATTCTATGATGTTTTTCTAACATCACTCAGGGATCAACTAGCTGGTGAAAACTGTCTGTTCTTCTCCCTTTTTCCTCCTTACTGTCTGCCAGAATCAATCTGAGCTTCCCATACAATATTCAACTGCTTGCATGTTTTACACACATTATTAATCTTTTCCATACCTTTGTGCCAGAGAGATAACCACTGCTTTACACAACACCCAGCACAGCGGACCTCCAACTTCAGACAAGCAAGACCCATCAGAATATAAATATTTCAGATAATATTATTGCTACTATAACTGTTACTATAAGGAAATATTTGCTATGACTCAAGGTACTTTCAGCAAAGCATCAAGACAGCACATAGGAGGAAAATGGAATTTTTCTGTAACATTTTAGTTATTCATCACCCAATGAATAACTTTTAGAGAAAACACCCACAGACAACCCAACTTGCTATTTTAAAAATAGCCAGAATAAAAAAGTTAGGATTAAATGTACACAGCAATATGCAGCGGTTATGCAAACCACACAGCAGGCATTCACTAGTGGCCACACAGTAAGGACACAGAGGATGATACGATCAATCTGATGCTGCAAATTCTTGAAAATTACTGGAGTCCTCTAAAGTAGAACTAAAAAAAAATTCAAACCAAAAACCAGAATAAATTGCAGTCATAAACTCATTAATTTCCATCTTGGATTTTTTTTTTTTTAAGTTATCTTGCTTAAACATACTTTAAACTTCCTCAACCTTCTCTCTGATTAACCCATGAATTTCACCACATCTTTTACATTTAAATCACACAGGCTGATAACCTTAATTTCTGACCAGAGTATTGAATGGTTCTATTATTCACTGGAAAATCTTAAATCTTTTGTCAAGTTGGGCATGAATCTGAGCTGAAAGCCCTCTTTAAAAACCTGAAGAGACCTGCTTTTCCTCCTCTGTGCTTAGGGTCTGCTGCCAAAATCCCCACCTTCAGCATACTTGTTTTATCTATTTCACTGCATTAGTAGCAGGATTGCCACTGTAATTCTGACTATACTTTTATAGAAGTAAATTTCAACTTCCATGGAAATAGTCATACCATAATGCCAGTTACACAAACACTTGGGAAACTAGTTTAGGTCAATGCTACCTTGACATGAAAGCCAAACCCAGAATCCTATATCATATTATAAAAACAAACAAACAAAAAAAACAAACAAAAAACCCAACAAAACAACCAGGGTTGCTTAAACTGCTGAAAAAATAGGCATGAACTTTTCCAGCTGCCATGTACAGTAGTGGATGAAGGAAAACCCACAGGATGCTATTTCCTGGCTGAGTCACATCTGGCAGAAGGGCAGGGACAGGCAGGTAGGGGCAGCAGCCTTCAGCTGGCACCATGACTGGCAAGATGAACACTCTTCTGCAGGCTAAGAAAGTCAACTTCCTGAGAACTGGTGGGCACAAAGCACAGTTCATTGTGTTGTGCCCCTCCAGCCCCAGATGACTGTCACTAAAACCAACCTAAAGTAGACCATTAATTTTCAAATTAATTTGGAATACCTAAAAATAGACAGACACCCCTAAAGAGGTCAGACTGAAGCATAACGCAAAATAATCAAAGTCCCTAAGGCACTTCAGCTGCAGAAGTCACTGTGGAAAGCAGGCCTTGAAAAATAGAGGACTTCTTTTAAAAAAATAATTATTAGCAGTCATACACTTGCATAACACTTCAGAAGTTGCAAGTGTTTCTGTTTTTTCCCTTTAAAATATTTTTTTCAGCTTTCCCCATTTTTAGGAGCAATATATATAGACTCTCTACAGTATTTGAAGCCATTTGTGATCTCAAAATAATAGGTTAGGCTCCAGCTGAGTTATAACTTTTAAAATGGACAGGAAAAGCTAAATATTAACAGAATTTAACACTCTGTTTAGAAAACATTTGGGTGCAAAAACCATGGAGAAACCACCTAACTTGACTTGTTTAACTAATGGCTCAAAAGCACAAACTCAGAAGCACCCCAGAAGCCTGTTGTACAGACAATACTTTCATATCTTAGGAAATGCCAAATGAGTCTAAAGCATCTTGAGAAGTCTTAACCCTTAAAATCAGAGGCCCTGAAGTATGAAGTATATTTCATGGATATTACACCGGTATTTAAAACAAACAAACAATAAACCCAAAAAAGAGATCAGCATTCAGTTTTTTCAAAACAATTTTTTCAAAAAACAATTGCAACCATAATCAACAGAATCACACAATGGATTTACTCACACTGATGGCTTAAAGGGTGCATTCATAGCTGGACTGATCACTAGTTCGGTGTTAATTTAACTTCTGATTTGAGGTTTCTCCATTTGCAGTAAGGAAACAGCTTTGACAGTGTCTGCTCATAACTACTGACAGGACAGACTCAAGGAAGCCATGTGACAGTAGCATACTCTGCTCACTTAACAGAATTTATTATTGATCTTTTTACCACTGACATTTAATAAGCACTCTATACAGACTGTCTTAGCCTTTGCAGAACTCCCAATTTTAGGAAGAAATATTCAAGATGTAGATAAAAAGGTAAAGTAACCACCTAGGTGAGATCAGCAACTGAAGAGGAACAATCCAACACCTCCATTACTTGAGTTTCAATGGCAGCATTTACAGAAGCCACAGTTATACTGGGAGAATCCTGCCAAGCCCGTACTTCACATTGCTCTTTTGCAGCAGTGGGAGCTAATATTGCAGGCATGACCTGACAGAGGGTAAGCACCTCTTAAAGGAGGGACTCTTGTTCAGGCTCTCCTCAAACACCTAATTAGTTACCACTTAATGCTTATGTCAAGAAAAGAAAAATGTTTAGCTAAGATGCTGCTCAGAAAGCTCATTCATCGTTATCTTCTTTGACCATGGACATTCTTAGGTCATAAATCCAACACCGACCGAATTTTTTTGTTACTGTTAATTTACTGGGAACAACAACAAGGGCTCAAGTTTTAAAAAATATCTACTGACTTTCTGACCTTTTAATATACTGAAAATTAAATGACAGTTTATCCAAATGACTGGCAGACTACAACATAAAAGCTGAACTTTCTTCCTATAATTATACAAACTATCTACAAAGTGTCCTACAAGACAGCCCTTCAGGAATAAGAATTTGCTTAGCATTAAATCAGTGAGCTCATGTCTGCTGAGGATTTAGGCTCAATGGGAGATGAGAAAGCATTCAGGATCGACTGAGGCAAGGAAAAGATAAAACATGGAGCATGGGACAGTTCTTATGGAATTCAGATTGTGATTTTCTGACTCTGAAGTGTTTAAAGATGCAGGAATGCATTGCTTTTATAAATATCCATAACAGTTATATTATGTATGCACTTTAAATATAAGGCAAAATTACACAGGTAGTTTATTTAAATCTCAAAAAATAAATAACACAAGTCCCCAAAACACTAAGCTATTTAAGGTTCATAGTATTTGCATTAAACTTAATGGCTTATCTTTTCTCTCCGTTGCAATTAAATTAATTGCAGTCAAGCTACAAGTGGGCTGCACTGAACTTGTTCTGTTTATACTGTCAAATTACAATACCCTTTTTCTACAGGTTAGCTGAAAAATAAAAACTTGCAAAAGCTATTAAAAAGGAATACACATACTGCATCATTTTCATTATGAAAAGCATTGTTATGAGACTACAAAGCTCAGAGTGTTTTCATTTTAAAGATTCAAATTATCAACTTAAACTCAATGAAAAGAAGTTCCTCACTAGGCAAGTGCTTTCAGGAGTAACACTGAATTTATTCTGGGACAAATTTAACACAACAATCATGGAAGCAGATCTTTAACTTTACAAAAATACACGCTACATTTCTTGTGATTGCAGAATTTAGATGTGTACATAAATCTGATAGATACAACAGATTTTTTCTTCTCTCCAGAAAGACAGATGTCGTTCCTCTACACAAGCTCAATGGAACAATCTCTTCTTGATGTTATTTTGCTTCATTAAATTCAATTTCTATTAATGTCCCGTTCTTATTGTTTCTCAGAGTCGATCTCACCTACACCTGATACTGTTTTCGAATTTTCTACTCTTTCAAACAGATTAAGTGATCAACTTAACACTTTGTATTTCTATACACACACCACCCCTTCTGATAAAGAGATAATCTTTGTAACACTATGTGTTAAATGGCACATTTTATTTCCTCACCATATTAAAAATAAGAGCTTCCTGCATACTCCCTGCTCAAATTACATAGAATTTCTTTAAGATTAGGGCATACATTGTAACAGCAGCATATAATTTTCCTGCACAATAATTTTTTTTCCAGTTGAAAGGTATCCTGTAATATCAGCAGTATCAACAGGAACAGACACCTGATTTTCAGCTAGACAAAGCTTATGCATTTGGTGACTTTATTCCCTGTAAAAAGCAGCTTTCAGGTAGACAGTAGCTACATGAAAATTTGAAAACAATCTGGCGACTCATTCTTTGACCACAAAGTGCTAGACCAAAAGAAGATGTAAAAATTGTGCCAGTAATAACATGGTGTAATTTTTTCCCACAATATCCTATTTCTGTTACTTTAATTTCATCCTCTGTTAATTTTGTACACATTCAGAAATGGAATTTAAGCACTGTCCTTCCTAAAGGTGTATGGATTCCTTAAAAAACTTAGACCATAAAACCTGTTTATTTAAGAAATATTTCTTTCAGAAATACTGGATGAAACTCTGTGCTAGAGAAGACACCGGAGTATGAGCCAGCATACACAAAAGTTTAAATAAGCTATTTATAAAACTGCCAGTGTCACACACATCTTGTGCCCCAAAATCTGTCATTTGCAGCTGCTAATGATTGTTACAAGGTGAGACAAAAAAATACTGATTAAAAAAATCACTACTTTTAGGCCTGTGATATTTTCTGTCTCAAATTAATGCTATTCTTAATGACAGAATTGCCATCTGTAGTAAAACAATTCACTTAAACATGTGACCTGACCTAATGAAAAAAGCAAGTATAGCAAAGCAAAATAAGGCAAAACAGTAAGTAAATATATTCCCTCTAGCAGAGTACATAGGTACAGTTTTATTTGTTACGGGTTATTAAATGTTTTCCATTATCAGTTTGTTAGAATTGACAAAAACAAGTTATATTGTAAAAATTAATCAGTTTTAAGCTCATTTGCCCTTATGAAATCATTCTTACAAACTTACAATTCAACCACTTCTAATTGCATACTACTTTGCATTATTAAGGTCAGTCCTGAGATCTAGCTAGAAATACAGTTATCTTTTGGATGGCATATGGCAAGATCTCCAACTCTTTTTAGCTTTGGAAATTTACATCTGCCTGTTCATCCAAGATGCTAAGCATACATGTGTTGACAAATAGAAAATAGCAGATGGCAAAAAGCAAATGCTCAACATGAAGCACTGGGGATCATTTGAAGAAGGCTTGGACTCAGACATTTGCCATTTTTACTCTAACAGCAAAATTATTTTAAAAAATAAATTCCACCATCTAGTATGCTTGATGCCAATAAACATCTGTGATAAGGACATTCATGATTACAGAATCAATGTGATAGTAATTACAATCAGTATCCAAGATGCAAGCTGCTTTATAAACTTTTGGGTTTTAAGGTAATCAGCATGGTACAATTCTTCAGGAGGTTACCTTCTGTTGTACACACAAGCCAGAGAACTTTCTGTACTGACCATATAATTTGTCATTAAATCCTTTAATAGGCAATAGGCAGCTGTGCTCATCTACTAGTCCAGCTTCTACACTGGAGTTACTCTGATAACTACCACCACAGTGCATAAGAACACCTGCATGCAGACCTGTTCTCTGCCCTCACCAATCCTGCTGCCACCACCAGCTCCAACAACGGCTGCAGAAAACCAGAGTGAGCACGTTGCCAGTCAGAGGTGTGAAGCTACCAAGAGCTCCAGGTACAAGCTCTACTTGGGGAGCAAGGGAGTTACTTCATCTGAACAGAGCACCGCAGGCAAGAGGAGGGGTCCAGCCAGTGCTCTGCTTTTTGCTAACAATGAACAGTGGGTGCCTAGGGAGTAGTATCAGGATAGGATAAACATACAGCTGCCTTATAAACTCCACTAATATTAAAGTCCATGGATTTCTGAATCAGAGAGAGTATTTTTGTGTTAACGTGCCACGGCAGACTTTTCTTCTGTGAAAGGCTATCAACTTTTTCAGCCATGAAGCCCGTGGACTCAGCATCACCCGTGACAATGACTTTCACACTGTACCTATGTACTATAGCAACACCCTTCAGTAGAGGTATGTAGCACAGTCTCCAGTCACTCCTACAGCCAATGAGTTTTTAAGGTGTATAAGAATAATTATTGTTTTATTCCCACCATGCTTTTACAGACTGTGTTAGATGGTGTGTTAGTAGGTGGACAAACAGGTTGAGTCTGTAACAGCTCAGCTAAAAGAAAAAGATGACTAGAGACAGGATATACAGTAACAACAACAGACAAGCAGCAGATCTGCCTTGCAGAAAACACCTACAACTAAACATTGGTGTGGCTTTTTAGTCAGAGATCCATTGCAGATAGCAAAAGAATTCTGAACCAAATAGCAAAAGGGGAAAAAAAAAAAGTATCTTTATTTTCTCTAACATTTCTCACAGACTTTTCAAATAAAGAGCACCAACCAATTAGTTTGTAAACATACAGGTTCAAAAAAAAGGCTTGTTATAGACGTAAACAAAGAGTTGTAAACTCCAACAATTTCACATCATACACTTCCAAATAATTACATGAAAGTACAATGCTATAACAGAAAGTGTCAGTTTCATTAAAAAAAACAAACAAAGTATCAAAATGCATAAATTTGGAACGTACTGGTGAAATGACCTTTAAAACAGTTTTCACAGGGGCTAGAAATAAATTTTTTTAAAAAAATAAATAAAAGAAAAAACCCCCCAAACCCAGCCCACAATTTATTTCAACTATAACAAAACTCAGTCTCCTGATGACTGGCATTCTCTTTACCTCACTTAAAAATCCCAACTTCTTATCACATTCATTCCGACACCTCAAATCAAGCCAAGATCAGCCGTGCACATGCTCTCTAACGGCCAGCCAAAGCTGACAGTCTAGCTAGCAGCTACCTAAAGAATATATAAAAACTGAGTTCTTCTCAACTTCCCCCTCCTCTACCAAGCTGCCAGTTTTCAAGAAACCTAGGAGTTTAGTCACCTTCAGAATTCTATTTGTTTATCAAATTTGGATGAAAACAGTCAACAGCATACGAAAAACACTCCATTTTCCTCAGAGAGCCAAGCCAAAGCATGTTTTGAGCAAAAAGCCTGAATTCAGGGGAAGGACTAAAACAGGGGAACCAAGAATAATATGAAGTAATCTGGTAAAGCTCTGAGGTTCTTGTACACCTATACCAGGAGTACAGAAAAAATTAAAAGAATTCACAGAACATCAAGTCTTAACACATGACGAAAAACATAACTCCACAAAAATGCACCAGATAAAACAATAATTATGATATTAACATATTTTCCTTCTATACATTTTCTATCCCATTACTGCAGACTATCAGGAAGAACTTTTTTGCTCTTTGCATCAGGTCTTCATATATTCAAGGGCTGCATTCAGCACACTGTAACTGCACTATAGTAAATGCCACAAATATCAAGTAGAAAATTTAATTAATATGGGCTACAAGCAATGGCCTTTTTGACCTGTGCACCTGAATATCCAGCACCTGATGAACAAGCATCTGGCTCAGTTCATTCTGAATGTTTAGCAAAGCTGGGAGACATATCAATGTTTTGAAACCCCTCTTTGCAAAATATAACTCAAACTCTAGATGTTTATTTCAAACTCAAACCAGGCTCAGTGAACACACTCTGAATAATCATATTTATACAAAAAACATAAAACCAAATAATGCAATTTTATCTTACTGGTTTATAAAATTTATTTGTGCAGATCTTAAACAACAAAAACATACTTACTAATAAAGCAAGTTTTTGGTACTTCCGTTTTAGTTCTGCTGGACTGTCTGATGGCTTTGCACCCAGGATTTTGTACCAGTCCTTTTGTGTTATCCTTTCAAAGGCCATAGTGTGCCAGCTTTAAAATTACTCAGCACTGTGTAAGAAAATGAAATAAATATAATAAAAATTTGAAAGAGAAACCAGTAGGAAAAGGAAAAACGAGGAAATGTGACAAACTACAGGATCATGAAACAGATCACAGCCCTCAAGCACATCTACACCGCTACATAAGATCTATGGTGCAAAAAAACCAGCTTCATTCACATGGCCATTCCATCCCATGGACTGCCATGTGCAGTGATTTAAATTATACTGTGCTTCCTGTCTCAGTTCCTTAGGATATTTTGTTTCAGAAGCTGTCCATAATCCTTTAATTTTGTGTTTTAACTGTCTGAACTATTTTGAACCTACCCATGTTATATGTACACAACTTTTATATATGCACTTCTTAAGATACACACTTCTTATTTTGAAGCAATACTGTACTTAATATAAGAAAAAAAAAGTATATATAAGTGTGACATTTCATCAATTATGGAATGAGATAGACATAAGATGACAAGAAGGTATGGCTCAGGTTTTGCACAATGATACTGACAATATGGATCCTCCTTCATCCTGCTAGGTAAGAAGGCTTAAATTTTTAAATATTAAAGTAGAAAAGCATATACAAACAAACAAAAAAATCAGTGAAAGCATATAAAGTTAGCGCAGGTCCCTAAGTAAAACCTATCTAGGTGGGTGCTTTTTATTTCTGGCCTTCTTATCATCAAACTAAGTACTCGGAATGAAAAAAAATAACGAGAATTAGATGCCAGTAAGAGCACAGGAGTGCTTGAGCTCCAAGCAGGTATTCTTGAAATCCCAAGCTTGAAGTAGCTGATTTATCAGGAACTTGCTGGTAAGACTGAGCCCTGTCTCTCAGTAGGGAAGTTTTGCAAGTTTGCAAATTTCATGAGTCTTTTTTTAATTGTTGAAAGAAAAGAAAAAAGGGGTTTTTTTCCGTTTCAACACTAAACCCGGTTTCCGGTGACTACCACCACACCTCAGACAGAACCAATCCTTTTTTCATAGCGGAAAAAAAGGACACTTTTCAAACCTGGCAGAGCTACAACCGGCACCCCTTCTCCCTCGGGAACCCACGAGGGTTTTTACAAACCCGCGAGAAGGGAAGCGCCGCCTGGGGCCACCCTTCCCCGACACCGCCCACGACCAAGCGCCCGCTGCGCCACTGCGGACCCAGCGCACAGCAACAGCTCCGCGCCGACGGGCGGGACGCACGGACCTCAGCGGCGGGAGGAGCCCGGCAGGACCCGCGGAAGGAGGCAGCCGGAGCTCGGCCGCGGCCGCCGGCCCCGCACACACGCCGGGCCCTGCCGGAGGCTACGGCCGCCTCAGCACGGGGCTGGGGCTCCAGGACCCCGCGCAGCCATCAGCGCCAACGGGCGGCGGCGCGAGGCGGCCCCCTCCAGCCAAAGACCCGACAGCGCCCGCGAGCACCCACCTGCCCCGCTCCGCCGGCCCGGCGATGGAGGCGGCCGGTGCGCCGGGTAACTCGCCCGGCGGGAAACAGCCCCTGCACGCGGCGCCTTGCGCGTTTAGCCTGGCGGGGGTGGTGGAGCGTGTGGCTGACGCGTCCGCATTGCCTGTTTCCACCCGGGCAGCAGTGGCGTTGGCACCGCCAGGAAACGGAGCCTTGGCCGAGGCTCGACGCCGTCTCCATGGCGACCGGCGGCGTTGCGGAGATGCGAGACTGCCGGCGAGCTCAGTAAGTAACGGCCCCGGCCGCCCTCCAGCGCTCGTTCCCGGACCGGGGCGAGCGGGAACGTCTTTTCACCCCCACTTTCACCTCAGGGGTTCCGTCTCCAGGTGCGAGACGACACCGGGGTCCACTTTACCCTCCCTCGTTCGTTGGGCTGGAGTCCGGGCCGCCCGACGCCACCTCTCCCCTCAGGGAATCCACCTCCAGGTGCGGGAAGACCGGGGCGCACCGATTCCGTTTTGCCTTCCTTCGTTGCAGGCCTTCCCCACCCCGCCCCGGAGGCAAAGATTAGCCCCGGTCCCGCGGCACCGTGGGCCTGCCGAGCACTGAGGGCACGGAACGGTCCCGCCGCCACCCCGGGCACCTGGTTCCCTCTGCCCAGCTGCTCCAGGCAGCGTGTCTCTGGGGAGAAAACCCCGGGCATAACGGCGACTGTCCTGTCTCCCTCCTCGCCAGTTGTCCCGATCCTGTGAGCTGAGCAAGATGATGGTTTCTTTTTACAAAGTACTAACGGGGATGGAAGAACATCCTCTTAATGAAAAAAACTAAGCTCGGGAAGCAGACTTTAAATGTTGTAAAGACATTTCCTCTTATTAAACAAACAAAAAAGCTTAGGTTGGTGCTGTAAACTTCAGCTTTTGTAATCTCAGTCAATCGTTGCTAGCAAAATCCCTAAATATTAGTTCAGACAAACTCCATTCACCCTATACTGTTAAATGTATAGCACACTTTCTTTGACAGTATTTTTATACATGTTAGCATTAGAGCAACTTTTTGTCATTTTTCATACCCTTTGAACTGTTTAAGTAGAGCAGCAGCCAGGCTGTACAGACACTGATGGGAAGAACTGGGAGTGTTGGTTTTGGCATATTGTTCCCATTAATCACCAGTGCGGGAAGGATGTGGAACAAGTGGGGTGAAATAAACATGGAAAATTTATTTAAGTTTTAACATGGACAGCAGAGAAGCAAGAGACTTTCTGGGTAAGAAAAACATATAATCTACAAAACCACTCAAGACCCGTGCATCAGTCTGATTTTTGTCTATCCTGGTCATCAATGTCTCCACAAAATAGTCAGTAGCTTAGTATTTTGCCCTTTTCTGCAGTTTTGTAGGTGGGGTCAAATTTGTAACATGGGTGTCCATAGCTGTCAAAAGGGAGAGACTTCTCTTTGCACTTGGGCAGTAAATGCATGAGCTATGGAACAGTCCAGCTCCCTCTGTCAGTGTTAACTTCTGCAGCACCAGTGTGAGTAATTACATATTTCACTGAAATAGCTGGATTATAGATGAGATGTATCAAGTGTAAGGTAATTTACATAGCCCCTTTTGAAATCAGAATTTACCTCTCAGTCAAAGGTTTCACTATGATTGCATGAGTTACCTTTTTCATTTTGGCTTGTAATTAGCCCACATATAACTTGGAATGGCCCACAGTACTTAATGTACTGCCCTCAGCCATTGATTGGGGCTGATAAGTGAACAAGTACTGTTGTTATGGAGTGGGGGAGATTAAAAGGAAAGTTGTAACAGATGCAGTGATGTCATGGTTTAGGCCCAGCTGGCAGCTAGGACCACACAGCCACTCACTCCCCCCCCACTCCCACTCTGTTCACGTGGGATGGAGAAGAGAAAATACAACATAAGACTAGTGGGTTGAGACAGGGAGGGATCACTCACCAGTTATGGTCAAAGGCAAAACAGACTCAACTTGGGGAAAAAATCAATTTAGTTTGTCACCAATCAAATCAGATAACAAAACATAAAACTAAGTCTTAAACCACCTTTCCCCTGCCCCTCCCTTCTTTCTGGACTCAGCTCTGCTCCTGATTTCTCTACCTCCTCCCCTACAGTGGCATGGGGGGATGGGGGTGGCAGTCAGTTCATCACATGTTGTGTCTGCTACTCCTTCCTCTTCAGGGGGAGGACTCCTCACACCCTCTCCTGCTCCAGCACAGGGTCCCTACCACAGCAGACAGCTCTCCATGAACATCTCTGACATAAGTCCTTCCCACAGACTGCAGTTCTTCACAAATTGCTCCAACACGGGTCCGTCCCACAGGACACAGTCCTTCAGGAACAGACTGCTACAGCACATCCTTCCCACAGTTACAGCCTGCTGCTCCAGCATGGGGTCCTCCATGTGCTGCGGGTGGATCTCTGCTCTGCCTTTAATCTCCATGAGCTGCAAGGAGACAACCTGCCACCTCATCACAGGCTGCGTGGAATCTCTGCTCCAGCAAACCTCTTCCCTCTCCTTCACTCACCTTGTTGTCTGCGTTGTTATTCTTCTCACATCCCACACCTCTCTCCACTGCAGATGGTTATGGTTGTTGTGCAACATTTATTTATTTCTTTCCTCCTTCTTAAATACATTATCACAGAGGTGTTACCACTGTCTCTGACTGGCTCAGCTTTGGCTGGAGGTGGGTCTGCCTTGGATCTGGGGAAGCTTCTAGCAGCTTCTTGCAGGAGCCACCCCTGTGTATTTTGTCTGACTGTCAATATTAAAAGATGGAAAATTCCTCACTTGTGAGAAGGCTGCTTCAACAGCTAATCATCCTACTATTAAAGTTTGTCCCTAAAGGTTAATTTGCCTGGCTTCCATTTCCATCCATCAATTCTTCTTACACCTTTATCTTAAACTGTGATGTTTTAGCATCTGATATATATCAACATAAACAAGCACTGAATATTTATTTGCTTTTGATAAATTTAAGAGATTGAGCATGTGTAAGTCATGCACAGGTAGATATTTTGTCTTCAATTATTTTTGTAGTTGTTCTTTTTTAAATTTTCCCAACTTTTAAATGTGGCAATTAATAAGAGGAATTAATTAATTAATTAATGAGGCAATTTATAATACAACATTTCACTATGGGATCTAACTGATACTCCTGGTATACTGTTTTCATTCTGACTGTTTAAGTCAGTACAGTGAGAAGAATTTTTTTCATATGAAGTTTTCTGTCAGAGGTATAGGAGACAGCTCGCTCAAAAGAACAGTGTAAGTGAAAACCCTGAATTCTGTCTCTTGGGAACAATTGTTTTGTCTGTGAAAGATAAAGTAATTTGTTCAACCTTGAACAATGTTGGGCTTCTTTTTTAATCTAGATATTAAAAATCCTTGGAAGAGGTAGGATTATTTAAAACTGATTAGCTTTTACATTTTTTTTTTAAGAGAAAGATCTCAGAGATCCAAATGTTAAGTTCTTCTAGAATTTGTTTTAATTAGGTCAGATTTGTCAACAGTAAAAAGAAAAACAAAGTTTTGTCTCCCAGGAGATGTGGATATGATAGACTAAATGTCATAATGATGTGAACAAATGAGATGTAACATGCGCTGAAAATATATGTTTTCCATTAAATTTCCACAAAAATGATTGAAAATGTCTTGGGAATTATTTAAGCAATTTACAATATTGTTTTAAAAGGTACATCTGGGCATACTGAGTACAGTCTTTTGTCGTTCATTAGCAATGTATTTAATGAGGGTTTTTTTAAGTGATAGATAGTTAAGGTAACAGACAAGTGACAGATTGTTTGTCTTTAACGATTTCCCTATTTCAGGCCCATTACAAAGCAATTAGAAATCTGACAGCATTTTTACTCTGCATTACTGATCATCTAAAGTGATGAGAAATGAGAGGTGATGAATATTAATTGTATATTTTCATATAATTATCATAAATTATTACCTTGTCTAGTGTGCTGCAGGTGGAGTAAAATCAGTGGATGAAAATTCAGTCAAATATGATAATTTGAAAGATTTCAGGACTTAGTTTTTGTCTTTAAAGCGCAGTGTCAATCAGTCTCAACCAGGCATAGATTAACCGAGGGAAAGACAAAGATTCTCATACCTTTCCTCGCTTTGCTAACACTGATCCGCACGGCATTTACTCTTGTGGCCTGTGACAAATTATTTATCTCTCTTTGGTAACCTGCCACATTTATACTGGAGTTATATCTATGCCTGTCAAACTTTTTTTCCATAAATATTTACTTAATGTTTGAGCATTAAAACAATATTAAAAGCTGTGCACTTGGCTGAACCAAAACCCAGTTCTTCTCATCTTTTTTTCCCCATGTGGCATATGTGCATTGTAATGTATTGCTTATTTGCATTGTCCTTTTATTCTCAGGTGACCTCTGCCTCTACAAAAAATGAGGAGTGACTTGTTTGTTTAAAGTATAGAATTTTATTCAGATTTTGTTCTGGAGATGCAGTCATCAACAATAAACATCCATAATAAACAGAGGTTACAGAATCTTACTTGGTTCCACACTTTAATTAATAAATCTTCATGATACTTGTACTGGTTTTGAAAGTTCAAAGGGGTTCAAAAATCAATGAGTTCCCTTTCAGACAGGGAGAAAGGAGGCACAAAGATTGAAGTGTCAAAGTAGCAATGAATTTGTTTTTCTGTTTTGGAACATGAAACGCCTATAATTTACAGTTCTTATCTATATAATGCATCTCCTATCTTCAGAGCAGGCTCCATTTACAGTTAGTGGGAAAACTAAAGAGATCACAAATGCTCCAAATCGGGTATCTGGAAAACGTGGCAAATGTTTGTGGTTTTTCTGGGAAATTTTGGTTGGCGTGATTTATTCAGTATCACTTTAGAATTTTAAGACAACAACAAGAATGATATCCAATTTATCTGGGCAGCAGGCCTTAGCTATGAGACAATTCTATCTTTTCCCGCATTTCCCTGCACATTTCTGGCTCAGTGGAGTGAATTGGAAGAATCATAAAAACAAATGATTAAGTCACTAAATCTATCAGATTCCATGTACTTAAAGTCAAATAAAAACTGCATGTGCAAATTTATATTATCTTGATTTTTGATGCTTGACTTTGCAAACTTGATAATTTAATCAAATAGCATTTGAAAAATGACATTATTAACATGATATTTTAGCTTCCAAAATTGCTGTGATAGTAAGAAAGAACAGGGAGTGAAGTGTTTTCTCATGGTGGCAAACCCCACAACAAGCTACTGTCTTAATTTGGTTTCGTCTATGGGCACGAAAACTTTAGAGCATCCAAACAGGGTTAAACACGTACTTAGCCTTCTGCTAGTGGTCAGTGGTGGAATGAAAAGGTATCAAGAAACAGCACCAGTGTAGAGAAATCCTTCAGGTGTTAAATCCTTTGAGAAGTGAATTTTTTGTATCTATATATACAGGCCAACAATATGCAGTTACGAACACACTATTGTTTGAAATTAATTCATCAATAAACTAATATTCCTTGGTTACACTTTGACATATGGTATGTTCTAATCCCCGTTTTCATCGTAATGGGATTTACTTTGAGACATTGTCGTGCCATAAAAGGCCTCATTCCCATACTGATTGCCTGCAAACGGAAAAGGTAGCATGACTAGACTCATAGCACTGTGGCCTTGCTGCTGAGGCCTCATGGTCATTTTAATTAATCTTATTTATGCTGTCTGAAGTTAAGGTCCAGCTTTGTTCAACTGAAATTATACATACATAAAAATCAACTTGTTTTTTTCCCCAGTTGTATGCCAGTACATTATGTAGTAAATGTTTTCATATATTGTTGTTTCAATCCTGGTTTTGTTTTGTAGGCTCAGTAGAATTAATTAATAAAGAATTGCACCATGCTCTGTGAGATTGTAAGAAAAGAATACTTCTCTGTGATACACAAGGTTCTCAATCTCCTTCTACAACTCCAAAATGAGAGTGACATTTTATGGCTTTCCTTTTTTTTCATGTCTGTCACAGAACACAGAACAGTTTTAATACCCATCAACTGACTCAGTATTAAAACTGCACTTATGCCTGGATTGCATGTGGATTTTTCAAACAAAAGGACCTTTTTTTTCCTGTCCCTCTTGGACATATGTTCACATTCTGCATAGTCGCATGCTGCTAACCATGTGTATAAAGCCACATGTTCTGTCATATTTCTTCTTTTTTAAATTCCTGTAATGAAAAGACTGAAAAAGACTCCTTTTGTTGATATACCTTGATCTTTATTCTAATGTCCTTAAACCAAATATTCAAATGTTTGAAAACCCTTACAAGAAACAGACATGTTTAGTGTCACATTGGTTACTTGCTAATGCAAACTGCAATATACACAAAGGCAATGGAGCAACAACTGTGGTGTCTGTAAGGCTTGCAAACATGACAGATCCTCAGTATTTCACAGTTTATGTAAAACCCAGTTATGTTTCTTTTCACTAAAATAAAACATGTATTCAAATGTTGGTCTTTATACAGTAGTAAAGCAAGCATTCACTTTAAGACCTTACTTTTTAGGTTTTTGTCAGCATAGCTTTTGTAGTAACGCTGAAAATGAAAGATTCCTTCTCACAGGTAACTTGCACATCAGATGGCAGATCTCATGCATAAGAAAGGATAATTTAGTGTTTTCTCAACTGACCACCAGTCTGTCTCAAGCAGTGATAGGTAAAATATTAGATTGTATGTATGTCCAAAAGACAGTGATCTATTTTAGATTTCTGTAAATTCTGACCCAGATCCATGTCATTTTATCTGAAGGTCTATCACATATTGTTTTCTGTAAATTAGAAAAAAAAAAGAACCCTTCCTGTTAGAAGGAATAACAAAGTTCCTAAGTTCTTGGTGATGTCTTTGTAGAAACAACACAACAATTGTTCCATTCTAATAGGGGTAGGGGAGAGAGGGGCAGCAGGGAGAAGAGAAGAACTAGTTTTATTGAAAATCCGTATGACTTTATTTCAGGTGCTTCTGATTTTATTATCAATATACAGATAATCAGATTAATCCAAGTCCACAGAGAATGTCTTTTCTCTCTCCATTTATAGCCTCCAAATTTCCCTTTCAATTCAAAATCTTGCTACTCCAGAAGGAAGCAATATGCAAAGTGTATGTGCATCCAAGTGAAACTCTGAAACCCATCACGTTCTCTCAATCTGTAGAGAAAATTCTGGTACAATATTAGTTTGATTTTCTAATCACTATTTAATCATCAGTCTTAATTATTAACAAAAAGTTTATGCTTTCATTGTAGTTACAATCTTTTGTACATCTAAACAGGAAATGGTGAACAACAGAAGTCTAATAAGTGCTCAGGAAAAATACCATATGGCACGTGCATCATCACAAAAATACGATGAGCTCTTAACTTTGCAAATGTCTTCATGCCACATGGATGCACAACCTACATTAGCAAAAAATGTGTGAGCAAAGCCATGGCAACTTTTCACTCCTGTCATTTGTCCAAGTTGCTTTATTTGCTGCTGTGTGATAAGTTGCAAAAATATAATTGAGTAAATATTTTGTTAGTATCAGTCTCAGACTAAAGATGAAGTAAAATATTTTAAATATTTTTATACTTTCTCTGTGTAGTATACTCTCAGTTTCACTCAAGTGAGGGGAAAAATATCTCAAAACCCTACAGATAGGTTAATTTTCAACTTTTGTCTTTATTTAAAATTTTCATTCTTTCAGTGTTTGTGAATCCTTCACTCTGAATACATCTCTAGCTGACTCAGTGGTCCTGGAATATGTCAAATAAATTTCTCTGTCTTCTCACATTGCTTTGGCTCTTCAGAGACCAGTTCTTCCTCTTTGTTCAGATGGCAAACTGGAACACCAAGTCATGGTGTTAATAATTGATTTCAGTCAGGAGGGCTGATGATACTTTTGTACCAAAGAAAGTGTAAGAATGGTTAGAAATTACAAGATATTGCACGTATTTATTGAAGGGAAGAGATCTCATGTGTCCTGAAAGCCCTGGTCAGAGCGCAGCAAGGGTGGGCTGCTCCCTGGAGCGAGGGTGGGCTGCTCCCTGTGGCTGGGGCCCAGCCTGACAGCCAGGCCGCGGGGCAGCGGCTTTGCCAGGCAGGGCGCGGTCAGGATGGCAGCTGGGGACAGCCAGAGCCTGGGTCATCAGGCAAACCCGGGGTGACAAGTCAGGGCCAAGGTTGAGCCAGGAGCCCGGGTCAGTAATCCAGGCTCAGGACCAGGTCTGGTGACAGGGTCAGACACAGCCAGTGGTCACTGGGCCAAGCCGGGAAGTCAGCCCGTGGGCCAGGGCCTGGGTGCAGCTCGGCGGGCCCATGGCTGGGCATGGAGCTGTGCCTCAGGGAAGGCCAAGCACTAGAGCTCTGGCTTAAAGGCAGCTCTTGCAGAAGGGGCCAGCCTTGGCTGGGCTGCCCTGCAGAGCTGTCTGGCAGCTCCCCACCGTCACCAGAGGGAAGGAGGAGCAGCCCTCAGCTGCACTGGTCTCTAAGCTGGCCGTGAGCCCAGCAGCCAAAGCCCCAGGAGGGGAACGCAATCAGGGCCCTTACTGCCATTTAAGATCCCAAGGTGCTGCTACCCTTTTCTCTCTGCTTCACAGAGAAGCGTGGGAGCAGATGGTAGCCACTTTAACTGTGCAAGTATAAATGACACCCAAATTTCAAACTTTTACAGCTTTTTATTTACTTTTTATTTACAGTCATAGCTACTAAAACTATGCTATGATGACTCAGTTATCAGTTTCTTTGTGAGCGCTTATTTTGTTCAAGGAAATGTATGTTCTCATTTTTTTTCCCTGATTTCTTTTCCACAGTGTGGCAGCTTCATTCCTCAGGCATTGAGTAGGTTTTGTCTGTTCCAGGCAGTGGAAGAAAATCCATTTCTCTGGCATTTGTGGTGAGACACAAGAGATGTATTGGATGCTGTCTAGCTTCTTGGCTTAGTAAGAAGAGAGAGTAAATGCTGTCACGTTATTGTGATATCCAAAAAGGATTGTTTAAACATTTCCTTCTGCATTAGGCACCAGTTTCCTAAGTGAGCAGTATAGTTTTCTTTTCTTCTTCTTAGTGTACTGGAGAAAACATTTCATGGCCAGAGGTTTGTGGGATGCCAGGGTTTCAGTGGGGAAGTGACAGAGAAAGGAGAAGCAGTTTCTTTCTATTCATTGACTCAGAGATCCAGGATAAAATTTTCATTCAAGCCTTTGGCAAAATTCCCAACAATTTTACTGGGACATGAGTTTCACACACAGCCTGTACTTATTAGGTTATTACTCAGGGTGTACTCATTTAGAATGGATTGCAGTTTTGTGATAGCCTGTAATTGGAAAGAGTATTAGCAGGAAAGGAGAGGATTTGGCTTTCCTAATAAAAGGAAAACAATCATCACTTTTTATTTCCAACTGCTCTATGAATCAAGAACAGTTTAGTTTACTTGGCAGGTGTGAGGTTTGCAGCATTATTTGTTGAAGATCCTTCCCAAAGTGATACAGGTTATGTGTATAAAGGTGCCCTTTGTTGAGTGACTTATTATGAAGGCAATTTCCCAAGCATATTAAATTTGCTAAACTATTAGGCTTTGGTTTTTTATAGTGTAAATGATGTATACTGTGGGTTTCCTATATAATAAAATTAAATTTAGAATTCTCACAAGTCTTACGATGATGTTAATGCAGGTCTGTACCAGAAAATGTTTCAGAGCCATAATATATGAAACATCATGTTCTCATCTATCAATATAAAGGTATATTCATATGGTTATCTGATGCATACATGCATGCAGTGCAACATCAACATAAGTGCAAACAAATATGAAACATATATGGTGACTGGAGAAAAATATTTTAACAATGCAAACAAAGATTTGCTTAGCCCCTCCATTGTAGTTAAGATGCAATATTGCCATTGTTTTAATTTTTAATACCTTTGGTAAGAAAATAAAATGCCTTCACCATGCAGATAATGCTTTTCTTGAGAAATCCAACATAAGTGCAATTACAAAAATAAAAATAATAATGTAATTATAAATATGTAAAATTAAATAGGAGAATATGAAAGTAAATCACTATATCTTTTGAATGACTACTGCAAGAAATTAACAAAGAATTCATGCTTGTCAAATATGCAGTATAAATAAATAATGTAGTTGAAAATGGATGACTAGATATAACAAAGAGACGACCAAATAATGAAGGGCTAAAGGGTGCTTGTTGCATCTGATGTACTTCATTATATATTGTAAGTAATTTCTATCCCTAAAAAAATTCCATGTCTTCTGTATAAGAAAAAGAGACAATTTGACAGGCAACACTAGTAGTAAGAGACAGCAAGTACAAATCCTTGGCAACTGTCATTATCCTGCTGTTGAATTCATATCCAAAACTGTGGGATAACTTTGACCTGTCTAGTTGTTACTGAACCACTGTCTGTTAAATGTGGTGATCTTAGAAAACTGTATGGACTATTTACTTTCCTTCAGTATACTCTTGTTTTCTGTTTAAAGAAGAAATATGGGAAATGTGCTTTAGTTAGACAATAATGAATAATTTAAAAATTGCACTAGAGAAATAAAACAAAAGTTTGATCTGATGTAGCAAAATTAGTTCAGCATATAGAACTAACTGAAAGTGAAAGTTCCTTTTGTAATAATTACAAGAAGACTTCAGTGCTTTGGCCATGAATAAACAGCATTTTAATTGCTTTTAAATGTGAAAAAAGTTGTTACAGCTCTTTAGGTTTTTAGGGTTTTTAAACATTTCTTCTTCTGTTTAAATTTCTGGTTTCAAACTCGTTTCTCTCTATTGCTATCTGGACATCTTTACTCGTGCCGTAAAAATAGTGCTAACACTTTGGTGTTAGCAGCTAGCAAAATTCACCACTGACAAGGAAGAAATTTTCCTTTAATATGGCGTACCAAGCTGTTTTTCCTGAGCAGTGAACACCATTTCAAAATGACTTTTATGAGGTTTCCATGTATTAAGACTTTCATTTTACAGCATTTAATCTCCAGATGTACCATGGTTATGTCTAAATTTGAGTTTTCTCAAAGTATAAAACAACTCAGCAGTGTAAGAGTAAGATTACTCTTGGAAATTCCATGCTTGCATTTTTTGTTTGAAACCACCTCAGTTAAGGAATTGGCATGTATGCACAAGTACCCTAAGGTTGACATGCACTGTACATATAAATAGTTATTATGATGGTGGGAAACTTTAAGAAAAAGCTGGACAAGGACTGGGGAACAATAATCGTAGCAGTCCTGTAGGTATTTACGTTGTATAGAGTAATTTAGAGACAGGAGATTTCGTAGGTAGTGTATGTTGTTGAAAAGTAGTAGCACTTTGCTATACCAGACCACTTACATAATGGTTTACTTGTCATGTAAACAAGATAATGCTGGTTAATACAAATGGTACTGTTAATATTCCATCAAAATAGTTCATGAGTAGTAAGGAAGTTATCTGCTAAAGAAGGCAGTTATCTACAGAATAAATAATGGCAATGAAGAGATTTTAATTGTATAAAGAAATGTGTTTCTGGTTTCATAGTTATTTTCTGCTCTTGAAGTGGGTGACAAATCGGTCTTTTAAGAAAGGGAGTTTTTACAAAAAATAACATCCTCTTGCTGTCACTAGTCAGAATTCAGATCACAGCATAGTGTGTTCAGAGTCATAATACTAAAAAGAGTTTTCTTTGGTTGAACTCCAGTATTTAGTATTCCTGTGTTAGTGTATCAGTTTAAAGTTTTCCTAGGTAAACATGCTCCAATCCATGCAGACAAACTTTGAAGTTCACATTTGCTGTGACACCATTTTTGTGATTTACAGTGGGAATACTCTGACAGTTAAGAATTATTTGAATATGAAAGAAGAATGAGGGCTTGATCTCATCCAATTCCTTTCTTGCTTCCTCTTCATCTTTGATACTGCTGTTGGCACAGTTATAGTAGTGCTGATTGGGATCTTCGAAAGACTGGATAAAATTAGATTGTGTGATCTTCATGTGGGTGATTATTCTTGGCCTATGGTATAAAGTAATTTTGTGCCGTTAATAGGAGTCTCAAATTGAAAGTTGGAGGCTTTTGTTTTCATTATTTTTAATGTTTATATGCAAATAAAACCTTTTTTTAGCTTTATGTGATAATTTAATGTTCATTTTGTATGAAGGCTATCACAGACATGCTGTTAGTGCAGTATAGTATAGCTGAAATACCTACTGTATTCACCATAATCCTGTCCTACAGCACTTTATACAATTCCCATTCTGATCCTAGCTTGTGCAAAGATTAATTGAGCTTAATTCTGCAATAATTTTATAGTTTGCAGAAATAAGAAGCGGGATGAAACTATTAACACAGCTTCATAGGGTGTTTTCCAACTTTAATGAAGTTGCTGTAGGCTTTTCTGAACTCCGTACAGTCTATCAGAGCTAATTTAAAGTAGTTTAAAGACCAGAGCAAAAAGATAAAATTTTAACTATATTTATTGTATTTCTGTTTCAGAAAATGTTTCCCTCCCTATGAAAAAATAGCTGTTAAAAATATTGAAGGGAAGCAAAGCTCTAGACAACTTTTTGACCATAACTTTCACCTGCAATCAGCAATGGTATCAAGAAGGTCAAGACTTCAAGATTGTTCTACACGTCAAACAAAATCAGTTCAGAGCTGTGATGGAGTTTAAGACATATAGGCAGCTACAGATCAAGCAGTGCAGATAATTTCTGTCTTATATCACCATCCAGGAGAAACAGAGCTGGAAGTGTTCCCACAGGTCAAGTAAGGTAATCAAAGCTCTTCTCTGTTGCTTTAACCATGACTGTGCAGTTCAATCACCTTGTAATGATGATTCAGTTGATATTTTAAAACAGATCTTGCTAATTTTTATTAAGATTTCTTGACCTAACAATTTCTCAGAATATACCCTTTATAAAACCATGTTGATTTAACCAAACATTTCTGAAAGACAAATAAAATTACAATAAACCAGGCATCCCAGTTTGCTTTACAAATTTTGAATATACTTAACAATAGATAGGTAATATTCATCAAGTTGACCCTCTGTGAGGAAGAATGGGATTCTCCATAATTAATCCAAAATGAATTATTTCCATCTGTCTGGAAAATCCAAGAGAACAATTGGATTTTGCAATGTCCCATAAAGGCAATTAAAGTGAAGACCCGGTGAACAAAAGTGTGTTTCAGTGTGTTTAACTTAGATCTCCTCATCAAAAGCCTTTTGTCTTCTGTTTTGAGTAGGGAAATGGTTGTAAACTGAGACGAACCTCGATGGTTATAGTTATTGTGATATCCCCTCATTTGTGTGCAGATGTGACCTCAAATAGGATACAAGTGGCTCTAAATTTCGTTTTTTGTAAATGTTTTCTGAAAGTGCTTTGTCCCAAACCATTTAAGTATTTGTAATTGCTAATTTTGTATGATAGGACATGTATTTTAATACACTTTTTCCTTGGTGTATGAACTTCTTAAAATGTATAGTTACTTTTTAAGAGGGCCACATTCTGGCTTTCTTATTTATATGGTTAACTACTCAACACCAAAGTAGCTACGCTGATTTAATAGCATGACTTGCTTTAGAAAGTATAAAAAGAAGAGAAAAACCATAGGATTCTTATGTGGTCATTTTGTCATTCAAGAAATGTGGAAACTGAAAAATATGTGAGATTACCTACATGCCATTATGGTTTAAGTGAAGTATCAGTTCAGGCCTAATTGAAATGAATGGAAAAATTTCTAAGGCTTTTCATGGGAGAAAAATTCAAATCTTAGGCCTCACTCAAACCAGTTTTGAGCTCTGCATGGGAACCTCTTGTTGCAGACTAGGACAGAGACTGCATGTCACAAATGTTCTTGCTGAAGTGAGACATTTTGTTATAAATCTGCTTTCCCCCTTTTTTTTTTAAATTTTTAAAAATAGTCTTACTGTGGTATTATTCAGAAGTTGTTTGTGGTATGAGCATTTAAAATAGTATTATGAGGTTTTTTTAATAGAGTGTTAGTTTATTCAATTTTATTCTGCTAGCTGCATTGAATATATTTTGCTATCTGGGAAACAGAAACAATTAACAATAAGCCCCACTCTGCAGTCACTGTACAGGCATAATTGCTGTCAATTTGATTGAAATTTTGCCTGAGAAAAGACTGTCATCAGTTTTTACTTTTTAAACTAGAAGCAATAACCTACATACTATGCACTGAAAGCACGCTTTAATCACAAGTTTTTTCAGAATCAACATTTTTTCCATGTTTATTTGTGCTGATAGATTTTGAAAAAATACTTTTAAAATTAGGTGATTTATTTTCTTCTGAAATTCTTAAGATATTTCATAAAAGGACTTCATAGTGGAATTAAGCAAGTACTTGCTAAGTAGTTGGGTTGAATAAACTCAATTTGGGGTAGATTCAGTCTATTTTGCTTATAAATAATCCAATTTATCTGTATTTGCTATGTTTATAACTTGCTCCCAACTAAATTCTTCCACTGTGAAGAATTTTAATAACCATACATTCAGATTGTGTTTTCACACAATTGTTATAAAGGTTCTATAAAAAAGTTAAAAAACCCCCACCTTAGGTTGTTTTTTAAATATTCTAGACTGGATTTTTTTTTAACCAAATTAACTGTACTCTCTGTTTCAAAACTCTGGTATATCCAGAAGGCATTTGAAATATCCAAAGTTATTAAACAGCAGCCAAATGTAATCAAAGTCACAGCTTAGAAAAATGGTGTAAGAAAGAACTTTGCTAAAGTTTCTGTGTCCTTAATTAAGCCAGTAACCTCCAGTAGAAGTTTGTTTACATGCATAAAGTTTATCTGTAGCTTTTGCTTCAAACCCCAATGTAAATCCTTTTTTCCTGTAAAATAATCTTACTTTTTGCCCTTCGTACTCTGTTCCTAAAATGTGACTTGTTAAAAATTCTTATGAGTGCTAAGTGAAATAAGTTACAGCATAATGTACAATATTATTTGACATTAAAAGGCAAGAGCACAATACTTTAAACCAATCTTTTTAATGTTATGTGTTTTTCTCATTTTATGATTTCTAATAGTAAGCACTAAAATACTAAATGACTTCTAGTACAGTTACTATGATGGTAAATCAGTTGAGGGTTGATTTCTTAATTCAAATTTTATTTTTTCTGACTAAATATTGATCATAAAATAAATATGTTTGTAATCAGTACTGCTTACCTCTTGCATTCATTTAGCTGCTGGAGGAGTGCTCTGAAAAGCTGAATCTGAACATGGCTGCACAATGAGTGTTCTTGGCAGACGGCACTGGAGCACTAGAACCTAAAGACATACCCCATGATGCCGACGTTTATATTTTGACTGGAGAGACCTTTTTATATCCATTCAAAAAAAGAAAAGGTAAAAAACAAAAATAAAAACAAAACTTAGAACCCCCAGCAAATGGCTTAAGGGGTGCAATTAAAAATGATTTTCACCCTGTCTTTTTGCATGGTTTAACAAAACTAATGTTTACTCATTTACAGCTCAGTAAGAGGATAATGTGCTTAATGAAAGAAAAATCTACTGACAGCCACGTTTATTGCCCTTCATTAGCATTGGTACTTAATTTAATATAGATCTGAATAGACATTAGGGAGCCTGCAGGAGGTTAAATGGTGAAAATGTAAAGAGATTATTGAATTTACTGTTTAGTTTCAGTGACATCAAACAGACATAATTAATTAGGTTTATTCCACTAGCAAAAATAATCCAGAATATAACATTGAATTCATTAATGTCATTGTTTAAATTTTTTTTAAAGTTTAGTACAGCAATATGGAATATCTACTTTACTATGCTTTATTAATTTTAGATCGTTTGGTGAGACTATTATTAAAATTTTTCTTCTTTCCTTGTCTGATAAATATGTTTGAATGGTAACTGGTAATTATGTTTCAATTTTTACAATGAGGGAAAACATTTTCAGAATCCTTTGCAGTTTAAATGTGAATGTAAATGTTTCTCTCTGTCGTATGTTAAAGATCATGAAGTACCTCATGAGATTCCTGCAGCAAATTTGTGGTAAAATTTCATAACATTAGATTAAGTAGGTTTCAGTATCAAAATAAAGATACCAGTTGGGTACTGTATTAAACTATTAATTCAACCAGCATTTGTGATAATGAAATTTTAATTTATATTATCTAATGTATTATAAAAAGCAAAATTATTATTAGGATAGTGTATGTGTAGGTAGGAATCTACAACTCCAGTGTACAATTCCAACGAGAAATGCAAATAAGATAAATTGTTTGACATTATGTGAAACATTCCAGTTTGTATAATCTTGTAGTATTAAAATATGTATGATATGTTTTTTAAAAAGTTAGGTATTGAAAAGAAGAAAAAGAAAAGATAAATCATTCAACTAGTGTGCATATTATATATATATGTTGTACATATTTTATCTATATATTTCTTTGCAGTCCGGGGCATTTTTTTCTTATGTACCTTCTTTAGAAACAAGCCTTTGATTTTATTTTCCTACATAGTTTTTAAATAGCATTTGTTCTCTTGGTAAGTATTAGGAGATATACTTTACTGTTAAATCACTCTGAATTTCAAAATATTCAAATGATCTTTTGCTAATTCTTTTTCAGATTGATATTCCTTATTACAAATACATTTCAAAAGATATCTATATAGTACTCATTACTGATTATTTGCCTAAGAAAATTACTACTATGTAGCTCTCTCTATACACATAAAAATCTAATATTAATTGATGAGCCTTTATGATGTAATTCCAGTAATTAGAGGTTTGTTTATATTTTCATGGAAGCATTAATGAATGAAACTTATGTTAGTAAGCTTGTGTTTTACATAATCAATTTTATATGTGATAAGCTGTTGTTGATAACACAAAAATTATTCTGAGTACGATACAGGTGATCCATTCACTTGAATGGCTGTAATGAATGGTCTATATATTCAGTAAAAGCCACACATCTTTCTATTTATTCTTTCCAAAGTCTATGATAAAACTGCTGTTTGTACTGCATGAATCACTTACATGACCCTATTATTGCAGTATTTTTATATGGTTACTGCTACAATTTGTTACAAAATCTTCACTGGTACTCTTATTGTAGTTTCTCCATGCATATGACTTGAGTGTTATGATAAATTTTCAAATTCATTAAGCAAGTCTTTTATTCTTTCTCTCATTTTCCTCTTTCAAGCCAAGTTCAAAACAAAAACTTCTGTGCTTTGTCTGTGTATCTTTGGCTGTGTTTCACTGTGACATGCACTGCTGTTCTTTTAGCACCAAAATGTTGGCACACATTACTGAAAATTTCACACCATCTCTTGCTGGATCAGCAAGCTTAACCTACCAAAATCTGGTGTTGTTGAATGGTTTTTGACTGATAATCAATCTTTTTGCTGCTCGACAGTTGTTGCTGGGACACAGACTAGAGCAGGTGGCAGATGTGCCTTGTCTTTTGAGAAAAGAAAGAGTAGGTGAGCTTGGGCACAGACTAACATATTGTGTGTCCATTAAAAGGCTAAGTATAACAGGAAAAAGTCACTGCTATAAGTAGAAAAGCCACCAATACCAGAAAATTGGCCTTTTTATAGCCCTGTTTACAAGTTTAATAAAACTGAAAATGACAGTTAATAGTGTAGAATATAATGAACTCAAAAATCAGAACTGATGTTAAAAATTTTGATAAATTCTCTTTATAACATTCCATAGTACTTTTTTTGCTTATATTTTTTTATTTATGCATAGTATAAATGGCAATATACACATTTTAAAAAACCTAGAGTATATTGAAAACAGGTTTTAGAGATGTATAAAGATATAGAGGTAGAAGTATGTATTTCATATTTCCTTTCTCTAGCCAAGACTGGGAAGAGAGCATAGAATAGTATGACTTGTCAGTATAAACATACTGACTGATGCATTTCAGTCCTTAACACATACATAACAAGGTCAAATGTCAGTAGCAAATCTTTTTTGCATGGGAATGGAAAATCAGAGATATACTGTAAAGCCCCAACCCTGCAAATATGTACAAGTGGTCCCATGCAAATCAGAGAGACTTTTTACATGTGTAGTCACACATAAATATTAGCAAGATCGACATCTTTTTGGAAATCGGTATTTCAAGTACTGTATAAATCTTAAAGTCTGTCAGAATTTTATCTTCTTGCATATATTTTAATTGCTTCAAGCAGTATAAAAACCTAGATAAAATATAATTCCTAGTGATGTTGGTGTCTTGGTTTATTTGGATTTTTTAACTTCTCATCTTTCTGATAAATTAAAATTTAAATTGAGGTTTGGATTAAGTGAATAAGGAATTAAACATAAGTTATCAAATTGCATGATGTGGGATAAAAATTGAAAGCCATTGCTTCTTTTAATTTAATGCAATATTTATGATAAATACATGTGACAACAGTTATACGGTGCCATTCCAACAGAAGTTTAGCACAGAAAAAAGTATCAAGTCTCAAACATTTATAGCACACAAAAAATATCAAGTCTTAAACATTTATAACATATTTGTGGGGAGCTATTGTGGAACTAGTCTGTTGCAGAACTGTGCCAAAGACTTAATACCCTGTAATATGTTGTTCCACGTAATTTAGTGCTGGTTGATAGTCATATTTAATTGTTCGTTGGAAATATATGGGGGTGGAGGGGGCACATACTTCAGTGTTTGTTTGAAGACACTTCCATATTTAGCAGTTAATGAATTTCAAAATGTATTTTATATTCTTATTTATTCATTTTAATACCTCATGTTTCTCTTGCCAGCTTTTATTGTACTCCCACACCTCTTTGCAATTGAGTTTCCAGTGCCTCCAGTGTACTGCTTTATTTTTTTTCATCAGTTACCAATTTCTTAAACTGATACTAATTTATTTCTCTTTAATTTAGTTCCAGTGACATTAGCATCCTTGCCCAATAAAATAATCAATTGGCTGTCCTTCCTTCATAAAAAGTTTGTGCATTTGATCAGTCATGCTGTTGTGGAAAACAAGGCTTTTTCTAAACATAATCCTCCATTCAGTAATTTTTCAGTTTCTGTGTTTGCCATTTACCTTGCTCTTGCTTCAGAGTTACTAAGTTGGAGACAAAGGCGTTTTGGCTGATCAATCAATTGTGGACCTAGACTGCAATCCAAAACCAATTATGCTGAGGTCTAATTCAGTGCACTACTGAGAGTGACATCAGTGATTTCTGCAGGAGCCTTCAGAGTAGTGAAGTTACACACTTATATAGATATATGAGTATACTTGCTAGAGCTCCATTGACTGCAGTGGGAACTAAGATGTCTAGCAGACATATAGATAATTTACATGTAGACATCTTTTAGCTGTGCTGGTCTTAAACTGCATCAATTCCTAAAGGCAGTTTTTGCCCAGGATGCTGTTGTTGATTTGCCATGTTCACGTGGTTTTTGTAAGTCATACCAGCAATGATTCCTTGCACGAAGCATGGTTCACTTCGCTGATCACATAGGTGCTTCATCTGGTTAATACATCTTACTACTTGGGTACAGAGCATTGCTTATAACCTACCTCCAGCTCTCATTCTGTGGATCACTGTAGTAAAATAACTATATGGTTGTTCAGTACTTTCTTTCCATGATACAGAAACAATTAGTATATAAATGTTCACTTTTCTACTGCCTAGCCAAAATGCCTGTTCTCTTTAATTTAGAGTTATATTTGTAGGATGTATATGTTTCCAGTTATGTGTGCTAAAACTAAAAATAACGAATAAGATTTTGTATCTTTATTAATGCACTGTGGCAAGGAGGCCACTAGAAAAAGTGATCCATAGTTAGTGTTCTTAATGCTGCATTTCAGGTCTGTATTTAAATGAAGAGATAAAGATATTTTTGTTTAAAGACATTTAGATATCATGTGATGTACAAAATGAAATAATTTACCAATACAGGTTCCAGTTGATAAGAATGTGTGTGAATACATTTAAAACAGGACATCTTTTCTACAAGGAGTGAGTGTCAGTGAAATGATGATTTTACCATTCTAACTAGTGACTGATTTGGACATGTTTCAATTCCAAGTGGCACTCTAAGTAATACAAGGCTTTTTCTCATCAACACATAAAAATTAAAGTTGTCATATTTTATTTTTCAGAAAAAATAAAACTCCTCTATGAACTTGAACTTAATACATTTTATTACAAATTTTCCTGTAATTACTGTATGATATATTATTATTTTAGTGCATTTGTACTGGCGTTTTGATCTGAAAAAGGAATATGCTATAACAAATATTCATAAAATATGCAGAAATACATATCCCATCATATATTATGAGCTTATCCATCTCATAACATCAGTTGAAGTTTCCTCTTGAATCACCATATATCAAAATAGAACTCAATACTTAGAAAATAGCTCGATCATATCCTGACAATTAGAATGACAAAAACCTGGTCTTTGAGAGGAATGCCAGTAAGAAAAAGTGAAATATGCCCATTTCTGAGCTCTTTTGTAACTCTATTATTTCCACTAAGCAGGAATGTTAAAATGGAAAAATCTTCAAGAGATGCAAAACACTGAGATCTGTAACCCCGCTAACCTGTAGACTGCAGTAAGAATCTGTTTAAAATAATTTATAATTACATCTCTGACCTCTGATATAAAAAAGCCCAAACCAAAATTGATTGCCAGCTGTTCGTAATGGTGAAATTCATCTCAGTCTGGAACAAGGCAGAGAGTCTTCCAACCATGATCATTCTAGATCCAGTGAACCTAAGTTTGACAGAAAAGTTTGAAAGGAGTGGGGAAGATAAATATCGAGCACTGGTGACTAACAGGCATTGTCTCTCTTCTCTCTGCCAAATGGAAGAAAATGGTTCTCATTGTAAACTATCAACCTATCAACTGAAATTTGGGCTGAGAGTCAAAAAGCCAGAGAGTCTTAACCTTTCACCCAGTCTCTATCTGGTTTTCTCATACCGCATTGTTGCCGAAGTCTCTTCAGGGCTTATCTTATTTATTCCGTTTGGCATTTACACCTGTTTAATTCCCCAAAGAATTTCAGGTTTACTGAGTGTAAATAAGGGAAGAAATCATATGAAATGACATGAAGAAATGTTAATTATTTCCTTTAAACTGTACCAACATAGTTATTTTTTTCTTTCATTGCTTCTGGATTGCTAAAGTATAACCATAGGAATTTTTGCTTTATTTTTAGTATTGATTTTCTGTTCTGTTAGACTGGTATTAGCAGTTTTAATTGCTAATATTTTACATATTTTCAATTATTTCCCAAAGTAAAATGTAACTTAATTTTTTAAAAGGAAATATAATGATTTTTGTAAGGTAAATTCTAAATTTCAGATTCCTATCACACAAAACAAAGTGAAAATCATTGATTGTTTGCTAATGAATCTAAATTTTTATTTGTGTTTTGTGAAAAGCATATAAAAGTTTTTTCACAATCTGGGGACCTTCTTTAGTTTAAAAGCACACTAATACCATGACCTGTTTAATGAAAAGTTCATATAAAAGTTCAGGGCAAGGGGATGAAATATGTTGATTGGCAGAGAAGATGGGATGTTTGTAATTTTAATCAAATTTAGAATTAAGACATACTTCAAATAATATGTCAGACTAGTGTTAGTGAGTTTAAAATCTAATGACAACTGCTGTCATTATTAGTTAAATACAGCCATTGTGCCTGTGGCAATAAATGATGAACATGCAGGAACAAAAAACTCTCAAGGATTTAAAGAAAAGGGAGTGACTGTAAACTTAGTTAAACACAGGAATGTGACCTGGGCATAGCGTGTTTCCCAAATACAGAGGCATCTGTGATTTGAACAGAGGACATAAGTGACTGCAACATTGTATGTTGTTGCAACTAGAATGTTTAAATTTTAGGAAACTTGGGCCTTTCTTCCTATTTCATGAACGTATGTCAGGGAGTTTCGTATTTATTATATTAACACTTAATTGTATTAATATATAAGATAAACTTCAGATTCACCTCTCTGTTACTGTTCTGCACCCTTTAAAATGTATCATTCTGTTTTCAGAATCTTAAAAAGTGGGAACTGAGAAAATTATGTCCTGTTTTTAGTAGATTAATTTTTCACATGTAAATTTGAAATTCACTTACTTGTTGAGAAGTAACTTTGGTTACAGAATGAGCCCTACTAGATTAATAGATTTATAAATTCCCGTTCTCAGTCCTGGTAAATTACTGTAGCTGTGCTGAGTTTGATAAGGTTAGCTAATTTACATTCACTGAGGATCTGGTCCATAGAATTTAGAATTCAGTGTGAAGTTTCATAGGTTGACAGTCATTGAAGATATTTAGTTAGGAAACTAAAACATGGTTTAATAAGAGGGTTTTTTGTTTTCAAATTGATTGCCAGTATCAATGTTGATGAGAAGATAAATCATCTTTTGTCTTAGAAATTTAAATCATTATGAAAAGCTCAGCCACTTACACTTTAGTGGGTTTAAAGACCTATTTTTAAACATATTTATCAACACATGCTTTATATTTCATAATAAAGTAGCCTCATTATATAAAGATTTGTAAATTGAAACAAATTTTTCAAAAGAACTGCTGTGCACCTAACATAATCTGACTGTAATAGTAGCAGCAGAAAGATTTTTATGTGTAGAGACACATTCCGTTAACATTAATGGCAGTTACAGGGCTAAGGATAGAACTTTTCCTGAGTTAGTCCTCTAACTCCCTCTGATTTTAGTGATCTTAGATTACTAAGTAATTTTTAGGCCCTTAGCCCCTAGGCTTTTAAATAGATCCAGCTCAGGCTGAATTGTTATCAGTACAATGAGTATGTTTGTTGGCACAGTTTTGATCTGTAGCTAGATATCTGATTATATTTCTGCATGCGATGTACACCAATCTAATTCGATGATTTAATTGAAAGTGCATTTTGTGCAGAGGCAGTACACCATTTAGAGGTCATTTTCTAGTGCTTGGAAAAAAGAAGAAAACTAACAGCTGAAGTGAAATAAAAATGTCATTTATATGATGCAGTGTCAGATATGGAACTCAAACAATGTGCAAAAGATTGAGGCTTAATTTTCCTGAAGCAGAAGAAATGAGAGGCATTTCATTTTTTTTAGGTGAGAAGCAAAATGTTCCTCTCTGCTCACTGATAGAGGCATGCTAAGGTGAATTTTAATTATGACTAAATTGTGATATTACTCTTTCATACCCTGAACAGCTGTTCCCTTCAGGAATGATGATTTATGCAGGCTATCACTGTAGACAGCTTGCTACAGCTTATGTCACGGTTAGTAGGAAGCTGGTGGTAGTATTTCAGAAAATACCAGCATCTAAGTGGAGACAGGCCAGTGTGTATTTTTAAGGTAATAGGGCAAGGGGAGCATGATGTGTCTGTTTTTAACTTTAAAACCAAATGTTGACTTTACTTGTTTTTTTTCTTTTTTCTTTCAGACCATCTGTCATTAATGAAGAAAGTGTCTTGGAGAATGAATGGCCTGGTTCTTCATAATGGTGTCAAGGAAAAGAAAACCAAGCCTGTCATTTCCAACTGCATGTAGAAAATTATTGAGGACACCTCTGACAGAGTTTTAGTGTTTAAGAACTGCACAGGGCAGGATAACTATGAGGCTATTGCATCACCAAATCAAATTGAAAAGGTAACCTTTTTTTATTAGCAAGTTTGAATGAATGCATCTCCAAAGTACCTTCATTGTAACTGCAGTTATATTGCTTTTGTATAACTCTAGATTATTCTTTAAAAAAACCTCAAACAGCCAAAAAATTCCTTTAATTACAAAGTCCTGGAATTCAATGAAATGGGAATGATATGTATGTTCAGGTTGGATAAGAGGAATTTTACTTCTGTGCCCTCTTTCCTTAAATCCCCCCCTGCTCTTTAATCTTCTTGTCTTTGCCTAGTAGCCACCTTGCTTCTGATTATGCCTATTTCTTCTCCTACTTTTGTGTGTGCTATCTAACAGTACCTTATCTGAGGATTTATTACCAAGGAACATTATTTCTAAGATTATCTGAAGCATTAATTATAAATATTATAGGTGTTATATACGTTTGAAAATACAGTCAATTTTGATTAGGTTAGATAGATAATTATAAATATTCAGTAGTTAAAATGTTTATCTCGAAAGATAGGACACTGTAACTATATAATAACTTATTTTAAAGTTACAGTATATTTAATAATTTTTTTTCCTGTATAAGGCATTTTAATACTTTCTTGACAATTTGGTAGATTTTAGAAGAATTTATATGCTGTCTTTGTTTTCAGGTAAGTCTAGAAGGGTATTTGTATTTGTCCCAAAACAAGTTTGGCATATATAATTTATATCACCTCATTTCTATTATTAGTCTGTGATATATTTGAAATAAGTTTCTAGAAATAAATTTTAAGTACTTTTCAAACCTAGGGCTGATTCACAACATAGAATACTTTGCAAAGATTTCACTAAAGGCAAGGAATTTTGAATTTCTGGAATATTAGCATTCAGCCCTCTCTGAATTGTGTAATCCTTTTTTTTTTTTAAGTCTGTAGGACAATGTGATGGTTGTAGGTCCCTTTGAACTGAAATATCCCAATCTATTCTATTCTAGTCTAGTCTAGTCTATTCTAATTATAATTTTCATCCACTAAAATGATACTCAGGAGAACTATATCTGTCTCAGTTAATGAAAGTTCATATGTCTGTCAGTTTTCTAATGTTGCCTGTGATAGATATCATCCCATATATTATAATATAAAACTAATTTTATTACTGTCAGAATTGGTGCTAATATATATCAAGAAATTACATGCAAATGTGAATAATAATTCTTCTGCAATAAATGTTCTTAGACTTAGAACCTATCTAACTAGAACGTTCACGGTACTTTCAACATGATAAGAATAATCAAAACACACAGATCAAGCTTGTCTACACATCAGAGCAAAAAAGTTCAGCAGTAATTTTTGAACATCACACATTCAGCAGTTTGATATAGTATTACTCAATTATTTTTTTTTTCCATGAGTGTGTCTTGACCTAGAACTTCAATTATTAAACTGATATCCATGAGGCCTTGTAGATATGTGGACTGCTTGTAAAAGGTATGCAAAAGTGACTGAGGCCATAGTTTTGAGTACGTTTCAAGTCAGTGTATTCCAGCACTGTTGCTAAAAGGATCCTCCACCACTTGTGCCCTGTCACTGTGGGACTTCTACAGCTCCCTGGACAGCACAAAGGTTTTGTTCCACCATTCATAGGGAACCACATAGGGAAGATGACATACGCTGAATATAAATCAGTTCAAATTGTCAATTTTAATCCAGAATCTGATTCACTGCACACCCACCTAAATACTTTTGCCAGCACAAGAAAAAAGGTTGCATGGCAGTGGAAAGAAGCAAATGACTCTAAAAGAGAAAAACTGTTGGGAAAATTCTAGCATGTATGTACTGCTTGGTGCAGGGGAAGGAGAACCAAGGCCAAAGGAAAAGTTGTATGTTGTATGCAATTCCCATTTGAATTTTTTGTAAAAGACTTCCATACGCTTGATAAACCTCTTCCAAATGGTGGCACAGCTCCTTGCGTAAGTGTGGGAAAGCTTCACAACAATTCTAAGTCAAAAAAGCCATTGTGAGTCTGACTAGTTAAAAAAGATCCTGATTAAATCCTTAAATGTAGAAACTTGACCTTAGCAAGGTTTCTGTGGTGCTAACATAAATACAGGAGGAGAAATGAAGGAAAAAGATATAGAACTTTCAAAATGAGTTCTGAAAAAAACAGCTTCTTCCTTCATTATTGCTTCCTGTATTCCTCCAATATTGCCTGGATTGAAGTCTCTCAAAACTCTTAATGAAAACACTTGTGCACCAACTAGATTGCTGTAGACTTGCACTATATTTACAATCATCATCATAAATATGAAACAAAGAATAAAGATTAATGTGACCTAGACTGGATTAAATTTAACTAAATTGCTTTGTCTCTCTTTTTGTCTTAATATGACTATAGTCATCACAGATATTCACAGATGTATACATGCAGTACACTCCTTTCCACTTCCTTTCCATTTAATTTCCTTTCATTCTTTACTCCTAAATGAGGAGCAATAGTAGTCAATTATTACTCTCTGATTCTCTTTTGGTCTTAAATTTGTCCAGATTTTAGTTTGGTCTCTGGACTTCAGCACAAGAACAGATAAAAAACCTGGTTGTAAGTTTAATGTGACCAGAGTGATTCATTCATTCCAAGTTAGACATTCACATGTAATTAAATAGCTTCTGCAAATTGTTTTAAACCAATGGAAACAAATTGGTGTGTTTTATTCTGAATTGGTGAAATTTAAGCAGAGGAGATGAGATAGCACAATAAGCATAGTGAGGCTTCTGTTGCACAAACAGAACATTGTGAGCATTGCAGCAGGTTTGATACTGACATCCATTACCTTTCTGATTCTGTGGACATAGTGTAATGTGATTACTCTCCTGCAGGCCATTGCAAGTTGTCACTTCTGGTTGCTGTTGGCTTGTATTTGCTGTGGTCCCACACACTGCTGTTTGCAAAGTCACAAGTCATGTTGTAGTGTCTGGAAATATGTGTCATTCCTGCACATGAACGGATTGAGGAGTAAAATTAAGGCTATTGTAACTCTTTCTTTCTGCCTGGAAAACTAATTTTTACACAAAATATGAGATTTAATTCTAAATTTATAGCCTGAGGCATGCAAATGACTTAATATTTAGGTAGTATCATTAATTAGTAGGAGGATAATCATTTCAGTCCAAGGATATTTTTACTTTTACATAGCAAGTTATTTAAATCTATTGATTTTCTATGCTGACCTGTTATAAGCTATTCTAGTTAAAAAAAAAAAAAAAAAGATGTGTGGGGTGGTAGAAGTGGAGAAAGAGGCATAAAGTGTATTGGAAAACTACCAAATGTCCCCTGCAAATGGACCCTATTCAGAATCAGTAAGCGTATGATGAGTGAAGTGGTTTTGAATATCGCCTTTAGATTCCATGCTGTTACAAGGCCAGCCCCGAACATGGCAACTCTTATTTCCACACACAGTACCTCTTCACTCTCAATTTAACCCAAAAATCTGATGAACCCATTACTCCATACTTGATTTCATGGAACAAGGAGTAGATATAGTTACAAATGATCAATCACAAGCCGTGAACCAAAGCAGCAAGGCATTAACAATTCACACCATTTCGGTCCACTTGCTCAAGCAGAAGATGTGCCAGCATATTTAATGCACAGCTACTTCGTTCAGCTCAAGAAAAGACATGACTCGTGCTCATTCTAGGAACTGAGAAGACTTCATAGGTTTTCATGCCTACTGACCACTGAGTGTTAGAGTTTGCACTTCTAAACAATTAATATAACCAGGTGTTCAGTAAAGGCCACAGAGATAGATAAGTTTTTAAATTAAATTTTGTTCAGGTTAAAAATAAGTGGAAGGGTGACATGGGAAATGGTTCCCACAATAAAGACAAGTTCTATTGTACAAATTTGTATTGTACAATCAACATCTTGTTCAGCAGTATTGTAACATTGTAGACCCCACAGGCATATGCCGTCAATTTAATGGGATCACTGAAAAAGCAAAGCAGCTGTGAAAGATTGCTTTAAGTACAGCAATCGTGTGCTTGTCATTCTGTTCAATGGTGGAAAAATCCAAATTCGGATAGGCATCAGTATTTAAGAAAATGACTGCTAAAGCATCTCTCATAAGTACCTTGGGGACAATACGATTTGACATATAGCATGTAAACAAAAGTACACAGCAGCTGTTAGATTAGTTTTTGTTTGAGTAAAAACACCCTGACATAATTTAAACAACAGAGGAAATGGCATGTTCTCCATCATTCAGTTTCCCTATATAAACCACAGTTTTGGATAGTACATTGCAACATATCTGAGAAGAAAGTTAACAAACTGAATTTTGCAAGATTTGTTTTTATTTTTCTGCAGTTCTCTTGTGATGGTTGTGAATTGCCAGAGGGTAATTTTCCCATTCCTTTACAAATGTTCTGCTTACTTTTTGTGGATATCCTACTGGGCTTTGGATTTCATGCTTTCTGTCACTCCATTTGATCAACACTGCACTTATCATTTTCAGCAAGTTTAAAGACAAGACAAAGAAAAAAACAGATTTTTCTCTTCTGTTTGCCACAGTGGCTTCATGCCATTATCTCCATCAATTTAAAATGTCTGGGTTTTCTTTTAGGGAAAATCTCATCTCTGTTCTTCAGAGGAGTGTAAAATTACACTGTAAAACAATTATTTTCTTCAAGGAAATTCAATGTTTGCCATGGGATATAAAGTAAAAAAAATCAATGAAGGAGAGAATAAAAGCAATAAAGGTATATTTACACTGTTCATCTTAGCTGAGGAGCAAAGATCCTTGGGTACTCTCCTTTTATCCATGGCTATCTAGCAGCTAAGACTGCAGCATTTATTGGGTAAATGTATTAAATTAAAAAAAGAAAAAATGCAGATGGGTTCCGGTGTGGTATTTTAAATACTGCATTAATAAAATAAAGGGATTTAGTCTATAATTTAGAATATTTTTCATAACTTTGGTGTATCTTCCTTTGCTCAACTTCCCTTGACGGGAAGTTTCCTTCCTTTAAAACTTATTTAACTTTCTGATCAAGGACTCATTTGTCACCACTCCCTCTCAGGAATTCTGTGAGTACCTCACAATAAAACCTCTAACCTCCTGGAAAACATACATCATGATGAGTTGTTTTTAAACTTTAGTAGTTAGGTCATGTACTTCTTTGACCAAGGGTTAGTTTTTGCCTTCTTTTGCTATGGTTAACACACTGTTATTGAACTTCATAGTCCTGCTTCACAGTTCAATGTTTGTAATGTTTCATCAGCTAGAATGTTGAATGGACCATGCAACACTTGACAATAGACTTGCAAATCTTTGGGAGTTTTTGCCTATGGATTTTTTTCACCTTGCCTTGTAGACTCTAGCATGTATAAAGCCATAATATCAAAGCACCCTAGTGGAGTTGGGAGACGTTTTATGGATTCATTACTGATACTCTTCATTTTCAAAATGGTATTAGTTCTGACTAATACCTTCTTTGTTTTAGGTAGGTTACCAAAATAGCCAGAAGTCTGGAATTAGCTGGCTGTTAATTGAAAATTATTCTTGCATAACTACATCAGTTCCAAATGAAAACAATATAGACATTCCTAAATTAGGAATAATTTTTGAGCAACGGTGAATTTTTTGTCTGGAGTGCTAAGGATATCTTCTGGAATCACCAACCAGATACTGAGAGCAATAAACTTATGGACTATTTCAAAAGAAGTATAATCTTATGAAATTGCTGCCTTGCTGTTCTATATTTATTCCTTTCACTTTCTAGGGACACATAGTTTTGTACTTCAGTGAATGCTTAATAACTTAAATACCACTGATTTCTGGAATTTTAAAAAGTACGTCAAAAGAATGGAAGGAGGAAAGAAAGGAAACAAGCTGTTTGAGGCTATAAATCTGGAAACAAAAGGGTTAAGTGTGGAATGAAGCAAATACTGTTATGGATAGAATCAACTGAAGTTTATGAATATTATTATTGCTTATAGAAAATTATTTGGGTCTGATACTCAGAGTTTCTGACTAATTTAGGTGTTAGGCATGTCTGAAAGAGGTGACTCTGGATCTTTTAACTTACCAGCTGTCCCAGCAGGTCCTGGAACTGTCCCCTCTCTGGTCCTGAAGCTCACTACCTTCAAAGAAGGTGTATCAGCACGGCCACATTATACTGGTGTTAAAATTATTTGTGGTAAAATAATTGATAGTACTGCAATTAGGGTTCAAATGTAACATCCAATCCCAGTATACACACATTTTCTTGCAGCTGTGTTTCAGTCTACTTGCACACTCAGAAAAGCAGCACTGCTTGTGTTTATCTTTATTTCTGTTTGTAATCATTTTCTTCTGATAACTAAGTTAAAAGCACTGAGTAAAAACCTTATTCGCTGAAGTTATTTTTAAAACTTCCCAGAGACCTCACTGGGATCGGATTTTCATCCTTTCATTTTGCTTGAACTAAGTATGACTGTAACCACTCCTCATCACATGATGATGAAACATAGATTTAATTCTGATGCTGCTCACTTAGTCCTGAAGTAAGTTCACTCTTGACAGTGTTTGTGGTCAGACTCCATTCATTATCCCATCTAATCTTCTTAATTTTATGTCCAGCTCCAATGTTAAGGAGTAAGTGCCTTATTAGGATAGTCTGGAAATGTATTAATTCACTGATTGACATCTTGAAATAATTTTTGCTCGTGTTCAATTGCATGGCCACAGACTGACAAATTCAGTTTTAAAAGCAAAAATTTAATGCTCTATAGTGTGCATTCTGGTTTGGAGTCTTCACTTTAATGACGTATTTTGAAAAACTTTTGCAGTATTACTTTTTAGGATAATCAGTAAGAGTAAGTTAATATGCATATTAACCTTGTTCAGTGGATCCCTCTCAGCCTTATTTTGTGAGGTCTGGTGTTCCTTTAGGTAAATGGGATTTTTATAATCAACTTAAGTATAGACAGGGTTTCAGCTCCTTTTCTTAAGTCCCTGCAGAGCATTGAACCTGTGTATGTGTCTTTCCATTTGTTTTCTTACGTTGCTTCTCTCTCATCATTGATACAAGCTTCTGCATACCATTATCCATTTCTGTAACAAAGAGAAAGTACATGTGAGACTTACAGACAATTTTAAATTACTTTGGAAGAACCATGTGATAGATTTTCATGCAAGATATTACTTAAATTTATCTTGTTAACCATGTAGATGTGCCTTTAGGTCTATGTAGTTAACAAAATGTGGATCTATTTACGTGGTTAACAAAACAGAACTTTTGTAATGCTTTTATTTATTCTTGTATTTGTGTATTTTACTGAACTGAGATTGTAAATATCACAACATTGGAACTTCAATGCGGTTTAAGTAACCAATTTTTAATGGCTTTGCCAACTAATTCAGAAAAGGCATTTTATGCTAAGTATGCAGGATGAAAATAGGTGCAAAGATATCTGCTGGAGAAGGAAGCATACTGTGTGAAAGCTCTCAGGACTTTATGTTTATGCACTGTGTTTATGTGCACATGCATGAAATTATTGACTAGATGATAAGAATCTGTCATGAAATTGTGGAAGGCAGAGGACTTGGATCTTAACATGATTTTTTAAGAAAAATAATGCCTTTCACAAAAAATTGACAGTTTTACATAATCAGGTGCTTAAATCATTCATAAAATACACTGACTTTAGCAGCGGCAAAGTCAAGTCTGTTGCATGTTTACCTATTTCTTTATCTCAGAAGTTGGATTTAACTGTATAATATGCTTCTTCTGTATTGTCCAAAAGTCTCCAGTTATGAAAGAACTCACATGGGAAAGCTTCTTAACTAAGGTCTTTGTTTGTTCTCACAGTTGAGTGAACAGCTATTGGACCTAAATATTTTCCATATCTGAATGGAATATTTGTCTCCTATAAAATATATAAAATGTAATTAATCCACTGGTATTTTCTCTGACAAAACCTGTCATTCTTTGTTAGTATTTATGTACCTAGGACATCCACCATTTATATTTCATGGCAAATATGAATCTTTATGACAATAGATTGACTATATGGGAAAATTACGTATATAATTTTATTTGCATTGTTCATAAATATGCTTTATATGGTATATTATTTTTTGTATTTTCTTGTATACTACTTGTAAAAACATATTTTGGTGTTTGCTTTTTCTCCCTTCCCTTCCCTTCCCTTCCCTTCCCTTCCCTTCCCTTCCCTTCCCTTCCCTTCCCTTCCCTTCCCTTCCCTTCCCTTCCCTTCCCTTCCCTTCCCTTCCCTTCCCTTCCCTTCCCTTCCCTTCCCTTCCCTTCCCTTCCCTTCCCTTCCCTTCCCTTCCCTTCCCTTCCCTTCCCTTCCCTTCCCTTCCCTTCCCTTCCCTTCCCTTCCCTTCCCTTCCCTTCCCTTCCCTTCCCTTCCCTTCCCTTCCCTTCCCTTCCCTTCCCTTCCCTTCCCTTCCCTTCCCTTCCCTTCCCTTCCCTTCCCTTCCCGAAATCCTACTTAATGCTATTTTATTTTGTCATATAAGAACGGCCCATGCATGCATTACACAAAAATATCTGCAAACCACATTCATCTCAGTAATGCCTGAAGCCAAAATAACCATTCTTTATCTGTCACACATGTTGACATTAGGTCCCTTTGAGAGAATGCTTTCAACCTTTACAGTGATTTGAAATCTAAGAACAGCAAGAAAAAGATCTTGTTGAGACCATCACCATGGATCAATTTTGTCTATCTTTTAATTTGAACTTTCCTCGTTATTTAACAGCTACACTGAGCATTGTTATTTGTTAGAAGTTGGGGGTTTTGAGTAGTGGCAGTGAGAAGGCTGTAATAAAATGGCTTATGAGAGCACTGATTATATTTTATGAATGTTAGCATTTATAATACGGTAGGTAAATGTAAGCTCCTCAACAGGAATCTGTATACAAAAACAACATGGATCTTGCAATTTTATCAGGACAATGCAAGTAGATTTCAGCAAGGTTGGTTCCAACTCATCTGTGATAAATGAGAAGATAAGGCAATCAGTGCACACCATGACACTCTGTGCAGCTAGTTAGGCACACTTCAGAACTATTCAGGTGTGCTCACGAAGCTTATGAGTCTGTCATGGGGGGTGTCTCAATATAAATACGTCCTTCATGGTGGCCACTAGAAATGCAGGAGTTGCTTTTCCAAGACTTAACCCAGGTCAGATATAAATAATAGATATTAAGAATTAGTTCTGATGCTGATGCTGCGCTGGACTGTATATTGCAGTTGGGTTAAAAGAATGCATTTTCTTTTTTTCTCCTTTTTCTTCCTTTCTTTGCATAGCTCCTCTGCTTGACAGATGCCTGCAAAATTCCATCACACCTTTGCGTGGACCTGTTTGGGTCTTTAAGAGAGAAGGTTTCAGCCTCTCAGGAGCAAACATTAATATCCAAGGAGTTCTATTGGCCCTGCACCAACAATTAAAGTCTGCAAACTTACAAACAGGTGAGTTGTCCCACTGTTTAAAAGTCTGCTTTGCTGTTTTCATTTTCAATGTACTAATTGTATAAAAATGATTGGCACTGTGTCATAAAGAAGTGTGACATATATTACATAAGCTGCAGTGCCTGTTAGGAAAATGAAATGCTTCTCCTACAATTTCAAAGCCAACAAGAAAGGAGTTAATTGTGTCTCTCCTTTGGCTGGGGATGTCATATATCTCATATTTCCTTGCTGCATACTGTGCCTAGCTGTGATGTTCCTTATGTGGAAATTCTCTAAAACAATAATTTTTCATTGCTTGTTCTGCACATGCAGTTTTTAATGGTCTCGTAGATCTTCCCATAAAACTAATTTAGATAATTTTTTAGTTGAAACATTTTTTGAATAAATAAATAAACCACTTCTGAGTATAACTGGTGTTGCATTATGAAAAATTAAATAAATGTATACTATTTTAAAACCTCAATATTTCAATTACTGTACATGTGCCACTAAATAAATATACCAGACATACATTTTAATTTGAAAAAATAGTAGAAAGCAGATATTGAATATACTGTTTGATAGTTTAGGAGCAATAAGATGATTTATTTTTTTTTTAATCAGGTGTTTTATTTCAGGAAATATAAGTAAAAAACCACTGATCTTATTCAGAATAGTTACTTACATTCATTTATATGTGTAAGAATGTATATATTATTAAGGATGAGTATTTTATAAAAAGAGTAGACATATAGATTTTCCAGGAAAAGTATTATACAGAAATTAATCAACCAGCTAGGAACCTCAGATTTAAAAATGATCTCAGGCCCCCGAGTTAGGAATGACTGCATCAGATAGATCCAGCTACCAGTTTGTGGAGGAAGGGGGAGGAGAGGTGCAAGCGAAGTGTCAGTCACACTGTTTATACAGCACCTCCTGCTGTCAGATCCATAAAGAGAAATGAGAATTGACTTTGGAAGAGACTATTCCTGTCTAGAGCTAATAGTGGTCAGCAAGAAGAAATCAAACAAAAACAAAACCAAGAGAGCATGAGTGTGAGAGAGAAACAATCAGGAAAGAAAAAAAAAAGCTTGTTTCCAAATGTTTCTGAGCAAGTGTATTGATACATTAAAAAGTGGGAAATATCTTTAGACTTTTTGCTGATAATTCTTCACTTTTAAGACAATGCTGCTACAGAAATGAAATCTATTACTTTCCAGTGCCTTAACATGTAATATTTATGCTTACAAAAATATATAGAAAGTGCATGCAAGTATTTATAATAGTAATTAGTAGAACAAAACAGACAATGGAGTTACTCAATGAAAATTCATATGCAAGTCATTTATTGCTCTTAGTTAGTTAGTTTTTGCTCTTCTCTGTAAAGAACATATAAAGACATTTCAGTAAATTAACTTATGTTAATCATTCCTCTGGTGATTATCCAGCAGTGTTCAGTTGGAAATTGTAAATGACAAGAAAAATATAATAATTTTAGTAGCTTTGAAATCTCTTGTGAAGACAAATGGTTCTTTATAATAACAAGCCTGCATATAGGCATATGTTCAGTATAAACATGTTGGAGATTTTTAACTTTTAAGAGGCCAGATTATGAGGATAAATGTCAGTACAGCTATGACAGTTAATTGTCTACAAAAGATGTAGAATTGAAATATTTTAATAAAATTTTCAAACTGGTTTAAGTGCTTAAATGAAAATTTTACAGCACAAGGATGTTAAATGTTTTGTGCAGTTAATGTGCTGAAAGCTTGTGTTATTTTGAATTATATTACTTCAAAGATAAGATATGACATATAATTCAGCTTAAAGTGTCTCTTTGTTAATTTTTTCCAACCATTTTTAACTGAAGTTGTTAGTACTGAACATAAATGAAGTCATTATAACTGTAGGTTGTGTTACACCGTAAGTAAAACAATACTTGTTACTGTAATCTTAACTGTATTTTGCTTATGTTGACCTTTTTTTCTAAATAAATAAACCAAGTTTGTTTTGTAAAGAGCACATTGTGATATATACAGATATAAGATTAGGATACATGCTAGTAAAGAACCAGGACATTTAATCAAAGTACTACCACTTTGTCCTGTTGTGCTAAGGCCTGACAACATAATGCTACGATGACTGCATAGAGTATTCATACTGATATCACATCTTGCCAGTACTTGACAATATTAAATATATTTTCTTGTTTTCTATTTATCTTAGTGTTATTTTGACGTTTGAATTATGTGTATTTACTTTGTCTTTTCATTTAAATAAGAAGGGAATGGAAGTAAAAAAAAAAAAAAGGAAAATTATTTGATATTACTCTGCTAAGATACTGTATTCTGTCCCTTGAAATCAAATAGCACATAGAACTAATAATATGCTAATACATCTAGTTCTATTAAAATCTTTCTAGACTTCAGTTTAAAATGCATGTATTGAATTAAAACAATGCATAGTTTCTGATCCACACTGTGAACTGGTTGCACAGTGTCGTCTTTATAATCACTCTGTTGCTTCTTGCCCCAGCGGAAGAAAACAGTGAGGAGCTACCCTCTCTTTGCTGTAGTCTTTGTATCCTTCTAAAGAGGATAATCATTATTCTTCAAATAATATTCCTTGAGAATAATTTAGGTGAAGTAAAACAGGTGAAAATGAGAGAGTACTTGAACTTTGGGAAATGATCTGTGCTTTTCTCTAAATAAAAGAGAAAGGAAGAAAAAAATACATATATAAGCACTCTACTACAAGCATCTTCTGTTTTTTTCCCTTAAGCTCTTTCTAATTGCAATTACATATCTGTATAATGAGCTATAAGCTTCACTAAAATATTGACAAAGCTTATATTGACATTTTAATGCCATGAATTCTGGGACTATAAAATACAGTTTTCTAACAAAAAAGTAAAATGTCAATAACAGTACTGTTGTTAGAATTATTTTGCTATTAACATTTCAGATGTTAGCCTTTTGCCTTGCTATTTTAAATATGCTGTTTTGGTGTCTGTTGGAATTTCAGAGACCCCCACATACATCTGAAGGTTTAAATCAGTTCATTATAGATATAATGTACACAATTGGGTGAATGCATGTAAGACATTTTAAAATCTTTTTGTCAAGCTACTATAGTTTTTATTTAAATGTTTTTAGAAAAAAACATTGCTAAAATGAAATTGCTTTTAAGTGAGATGTAATGCATAACAACAGAAGTTACATTATATCTGATAGAATGGGATATAGTTAACACTTTCAGAGATGGGGGATGCCCATCTCATTAGCATTCTTCATATGTAGTGGTGCTGTTGGTGGGGGTGTTGGAGCAGGAATGCCATTGTGCTGGGTTCCAGTGTTTGGGGACAAACACTGCTGTGGAGGGAACGTGTGAAAAGGCCATAGTACTGACAGTGAATGAGGAAGGCTGTGCTTTCTGTATGCTTCAAGCAGGGAAGCTGTCATTCACAGGCCTAGCACAGCTAAACAGAGGCCAAAAGAGAAGACTCAAATACCTTTTAAAATGATATTATTGATTTTTAAATATTTTCTTAATTTAGTATTACACTTTATTCGAGCTGTTAGTCTGTCCTTTATAAATAATATAAAATGTACATTTGCAGGTACATAGAAAAATTATCTTGTCATTGCCACAGTAAAGATTTATTATGGAAAATGTGTATGCATAAATATTTGAGAATCATAAGTTGCTTTAAGTATATTTAAATGGTTTTGAGCATGTGGTACTTACAAGGGTTTAGCAAAATTTTAATGTTATCATTAGCAAACATAGTCCTAGGGTTCTATTCTGTGTGCTTTTATTTTTATTAGAAATCTGTTATACGTGGGGATGAGGGGACTGGGCTAGGATGAGAATTGGTAGGAAATTGTGCTGAATGTTCATTAGCTTGATCTAGCGTAACTTACAGTAATAGTAATTAATCATTTGAACCACAGCAAATTACATTATATTAAAGTAATGGAGTTAGTATGGAAAATACCCTCAATAAACCAAAAGAGAATAAAGTTATTGACTGATTCTACTTTTTACCACTTTGGCTATGGGAACACTAGCTTAAAAGTACTATTTCAAAACTGTACATCCAAGCCCTTTGCTGCTATTATTCTAAGGTATATCCATAAACATCATTAATTCATAAGATTTTCCTCATTTTGCTATGCAGGTCCATCAAAATATTAATGACTTATAAAAGTAATTTCTGGTATTTGCAAAATTGAAATATTGCAAATACCAGAACAAAGAAAAAAGAGACAGTATTTATTCTATTTTCTTGCATCATTCTCTTGCAACTGCTGACTCAAGTACTGCAGGTTAAGTACATCTGCAATATGCAAACAAAAGCTTTTCTCCATAACTTTTCTTTTTGGTACTTTATAAGAAACATCTGTCATTATTATTCAATTGGTTTTCACAGATTTCAGTAATTATGTTAGGTAGTAAGATTACTAATAACTCTTTTGGTTTTTTTCCCTTACAAATAAAACCTAAACTAGCTGTCACGTATAGTCATTTTGCAGGGGTTTGTCTGGGAGAACGATACACTTTTATCAAGTATTTTTTAATCACTATATTTTTCCTATCATTTTTATATCCATCCTAGTTCATAGAGTTACCAGAAAATTGTACTAAAGAATACTTGACCTGTTTATAATGCTGTTTTCAGAAGATAAGATTATATTGTGGTAAAGTTAGCATACTAAGGAAAAGCTGTTATTTGAAGAAAAGGCAGAAATTCAACAAAGTACTTAAGCTGATTCCCAGTTCAACCCAATCTTGTATTTGTGTTTTTATTTTTGTTTTGAAAGTATATTCTTAAAATAACTTCAGCTTCTGTTTAGTAATCTCCCTATTATAGACATAAATATTTGTTTCCTCTACCTTCTGGTTTCTGCTTTTCTAATTTTGTATGACATTGGCTCACACTGCTATAGAGGTGTTAAGTATCTTTATTTCCTTCTTTATAGGCCACACAAAAATAGATTTTTTTGTCTGTTTGACCTGTGTAGGGACCACTCAAGAAATAACCCCATGTTAAAGTGAACTTTGTGTACAGTAAGATTCCACTGGAAAACTGTAATATTTCAGTGCAGCTTCTTATTAAAAGAATATAAAAATAGTTCTTCAGTAATTATGAAATTGAAAAAGTGCCCTCTTGATAGTTCGGATAAGTGATTCTCAGAATGTTGTGTTGCTTATAGATTTGAGTGATTGTTGAAATTTTTCCCACAACTGAGCTGCATTCTAGTTACCAGAAGTATTTTAAGAACCTTAAACTTGTGTCTTTTTCTAAGTGTCATGCCTTGAGCAGGCCTAACATCAGTTAAATGAAGTGAAAATTGCATTCTTGTCTTGATAGAGATGAAAATGGATTTCTGGTCATGAAATAGATGTAGTTGTCACTTTTTTAAAAAGGTGTCAGCAGTTTGCTTCAGCAAGTAAGGTGCCAATTCAGTATGACAGTAAACTTGTGATCTGAGCAATCAATAAAATGCTTCAATAACTTCTGCTTCATTACACTTATAATAAGAGGCTATAGATCTGTGGCACATAAAATGTTGATAAAGAGGATATGTAGGGACTTAGTATGACATTTTGTTTTAGTAATACAGTAAGTGCAATGTTGCCATCTAGAGTTTGTGCATAGGTAATTATTCTGAAAGCAAAAGCTGTACAAAAAAATAAACATTGATATTTCAAAGCCCTATTTATTTCCATCACTTAGTGGCATGTACGTCTGTCTACATGGAAGAGTTTATTTACCTTGTCACAAAATTGTTTAGGTCAGGAAAAGTAGGACTATTTTTAGTATTCTCCTGCTTTTTTTTTTCCGGTAATTTGTAAAAATATGGGTTTTTCCCCCCTAAACCAACATTTAAAGGCATCTAAGAAACAATTCTCATCTAAACAGATTTAGTTGTTACCAGCTATTAACAAAAATTATAACATTACCATGATTTGACACCTGTAAGGGGGATAACGGAAGCTTTGTAGTCACAGTGAGTTAATGTGATGTTTCAGATTCTGACCAAGTGTTCTTTCAGTTGATTTATGTATTATGAGACCATAAATGGCTCCTGCTGATTTTTCATAAACATACATTGCAGGGGAATTGTCTCTGAGCTATTTATCTTGTAAGAAAATTATTTTGATATGTTAAATAGTTTTTTTTCTCCTTTTAAAATGGATGGCACCTGATTGATACAACATATAAAGAGTTTCCACTGTATGCCATATGGCATTTCAAATAAATAAAGCTTAATTTAGATCTAGAGAGAGTTTTACTTCCCAGGGAAATTATTTGAAATCCTAAATTCTTCTGAAATATATTTTCACGAGATGTGGGACCAACAGTTCTGTCTAGCAAGCGTGAAGGATGGGCTTGTCGGGTTCAGCAATCTAGCTGTGTTTGACTTAGTTAAAAAGAATAGGTGGTTGAAATTATTGAGAACTGGTAATTAAAAACTTCTTTGTGTAGAAAAGGCTAATGTGAGTAAGTGCACAGGTACAGCATGTTGATTAAGAGGATGACTGATTAAATCTTTTCTTTTTTATAAGAAGCAAGAATGCTATTGTTTCCAGTTTTCCTTCAACTTTGGTATGTAATTTATAAAGAGTTTCTTTTTTGAGTATCAGACCATTATTGTAACTAGAGTGGCTATGGTACTCATGTTTCATGTTTCTGATGAGGTAGCTCTTGCTCTGGAAGTTCGCTAACACTGTCCTGTACTTTTTCACCATAACTTAATTGTGAATTTCTTCTACACAGAGAGTATATGGGTGAGAGTAAATGGTGGAAATATCTCTGAAATTCTGGGAAGGAGTTAAATGAATACTTTAAAAATGTCATTTCTGGATAGTTGTCCACTGTGAACTTCCATTGTGTTTTCCTTCTCCCTGTTTGGACATGAATGTTTGCTGGAGACATATGGTCCATGCTGAAAAATTACATATTAGTCAAAATGTAGAACACAGATGGGGGATGATATTCTTTTGCAAATTAGAAATTAAATGACCATTTGGGACTAATGAAGTTTTAATTATAGCAGAGACCAACATCTTTGACCAATGCATTTGCCACTCATGTTTTATTAACCCTTGCTGACCACAAACCAGTTTACCTTTTGAAGATGTGATGTGCTGAGGTACCTCCTGAATAATCAGGTGAATCCAAATGAGACATTGATTCTTTGGTGATGACAGGGTGGGAAAGGGAAAAGGAGCTCATTACTTTTCATTTTATTGCCAGTCTTGTAACTGGATTGTCACAAAATGATGTCTGTACATATTTGAAAGAAATGCATCTCTGCACAAAACTATTAATTTGACTTTTCTGAGCATTTAGAATTCATAGGTTCAAAAGTCTTGAGGTATACCAGCTTTTACTTTGATGGCATATCAAATAATCTTGATCATCTGGATCCAGCTTCTAAGGATTTGTCAGACAAATTATTAAATTCCTATATTTTATATGTCTGTATGCACTGAGATTATTTCCATTCATCCTGGATTACATGTCTTTCTTTAGGGACTGTGATGTCAAATTACATCACATTTGCCATGAACTAGAAGTGAATAAATGTTCACTCATTTAGCTCAGTTGATAAAGGGTATGTTGTTAAATAAAGTAATTTGAATGTGTCCCTGAGTCTGGGGGCACTAGGAGATTCTTGCAATAAAATTCTGAGTTTTCAGTTTTGTTCTATTATTCTGAATTAAGAAATATTTATCTATTGAGCAGGAGAAAGAGGTCTTCAGTTCTATTGTTCATAAGTATTCGGTAAATCCAGGTAGTTTTATATGGAAAAGACTGAATCAAGATTAGTTTCAGATGTATCATCTTACAGTTATGTAAGGAGACAGCTAAATGTGGATTATCTCCCTGCATAAAGATGGAACTGAGTTTGCAGTAGTGTCCTATCTGTTACCTAAATACAGCACTGAGGCTTTTTCCTTATTGTGATTTAAATGAAATGCTGCACAATTATTTGATCTACTCTTTGAGTTAGTTCTTTCACTAAACTTATTAAAAGTCATTAAAATAAAATTATAAAAACCTGAGTTTAGAACTTTCTGAACATACTGAAAATAAATCATGGCATTTTACAGCTTTGAAAGTAATTGTGGAATTCTATTGCTAAAGTCAGTGGAAGTAGGTTTGACAGATTTTCTCTAAATTACTCAACCACCTACAGGTATTATTGCTGAGATTCTTTTGAAATGAGAATAAATTTTATAGAGTTACAACAGCAAAGTGAAAGGGTATGTTTGATAGATTCTCTGAACTGTTTCAACACCCACAGGTATTATTTGTAAGAAAACAATCATGCAGAGTCTTCAGCTGGTTAGAGAGGGCACAGCATTCCATCTTCACCTGACATCCTATCTGTTCTCTCAACATCCTGTGCCCCCTGCCTACCACCCACTCCTCCCAAAACAATGCTCACCAAGAGAGTTTTGTGTGAATGGACAAGAATATGAATGTTTTTTAAAAGAATCTGAACAGTATAGAAAACACATTGTTTGTGGGTGACGAAAAGGTTTGAGGTGGGAGAAGAAAAACTGTCTTTAGGATTGATTAGTATTCTTCACTTTCTTTCCTAATTAATCAATGTTATTCTTTAATTGTTAGAACCTCTCCAAGGTAATTATTTACTGACTTAAAAGCTGAGTGTAAGAAAAAGGCCCAAAAGACGAAATTGAAGATTTTATTTGCTTTTTTTCTCTCTTTTTAATTTGATTTGAATATACCACTCTAATTTGTCTTTTCAAATATTCTAAATAATTGAGTCCTGAAATAGTCAGCATGCGTTCTTCAAAAAAATTGCATAAACTTTGCCTATCTAAGTTTTAACATGAGGACCTTAAGCCTGTAAAAATGAAACATTATGAAGTTGTGAATTTCTGAAAGATGCTCTTTTTATGTTATGGTTTTATTTCCATAAATTAATTTTAATTTATTCCTGTAATGCCTAAAGGTCCAAAAAGACCAGACCTGTTTATAGTGCATACACTTGATTTATTGTATGTACACAAATGTTGTTTCCTGTACCTTATAGCATAATCTTGTTCAAATTTAAAAGCCTGCTATTATATACTCTGAATTTTTCAATTTTTCCAAAGATTTTTTAAACTAGTTTCTATTATTTTTCTTTTTAAATAATCTGCTGCATTTATCATTCTGAATCTTGATTAATTACTTATATTCAATATTAACAAAATGAATGTTAACATTTAAAAATTAAACTAATTCAGTTTTATTTTAAATTAATTAGGGATGTAAATCAAAACTATCTTCTCATTTTATGGTGACATACAGGTTTCAAGGACATTAAAATAAATTATTTCTAAACTTTCTTCTCTAGCAAATGATGCTAAATCCATCTTTCCCTTTGTCTTATTCAACATTTTTTGTCATAACCCTACCACTAAGAAATAGAGCAATACCATATTGAACTTTGTACATCTGGAAATAGTTAGGTGCTAGAGTGACAGATTGTGATGACTTAACCAAACATTTTCTTAAAAGCATCCAGAACATTACAGAGTTCTGTTGTCTCATCTCAGAGTGCTGCAGCCCTGTTGTGTGTTCAGATCTGATTTATGAGCTACGGTCTTTTGTCCAGGACTAGTGATAAATATCTGTATACTGGCACCATTTGGGTGTAGTCACCAACCTGCATTTCTTTTCTAGCTTGATCTCCTCTGCAGATTATCTTCTGCACAGACACAATGCCTTCTTAAAATTTCAGTATTTATCTATTTCAGTACCTCGAGAAGTTCATTATCTGACTGTTTCTGTAAGATTCACTTTAGTGGATGGCATCTAATGGTCATCAATCCTGTATTTTTTCCCAATGTTCTTTCAGCAATCAAGAGGTCTGCTTTATTGGACTTCTGAAGAGGTCTCAGTTCAGACAACAGGCAAGCAACTAAGTGAGACAAGAATGCAGCCTGTACCATGAGCTAAAGTGATGAGTCACTATTATTGTGAATCTTTTTCTACCATTGTAACAAATAAATGACTTGTCAATATTCCTCATTTTGAAATTTTTCCCTGAATCATCACAGCTCTGTTTCATATAACTAAGTTATCTGAGTTCTGTGCCATCTGTCAAATTGTCACACTCTAGTGTCTTGTGTACAAAAAAATAATTTCACATAATTTCTAGGTAAATGGGATTTTTTCCCAGTTTATGTCCTGCAGTCTTAAAGACAGCAGTTGTTCAAAGTAAAAGTGAGGCTCCATTGGGCTACCTAGCAGACTCTATGAGTTTTATATATCTGTAATTCTGTATATTGATTACAAGACTGGGTTTGCCTCTTGATGAAAGATGCCAACTATTCACTGGTGCAGAAGCAAACCATACTTACCACAGCCTGATGTGATGATCAAAGCACTTCAGAAGAGAAGAACTTCAGCTTGCTAAGCCCATTGGGAGAGACCCAAATAGATAACGCTTCCTAGTGCAGAATGGTTGGCTTTGTACTGTTTCACTGTTACGACCATGTCACATCTCCACAGGATCATTTTTAGCAGAGTCCTGGTGTTGCCTGCCAGAAGGAAATGTGAATTTTGTTAGTTACCAGATTTCTGTCAGTCCTTGTTTGTCCTTGTTTGTGTTCTGAAAGAAGTAATATGGATGAATTGAGTAAGATAAAAACATGCCATGTTTTAGGCTGCTTCCCAGACTGAGCTCTTAAAAATGGTTTAACTGGGGCATCTACATATATAAGCCCCCAGTTCTGCATTAAAGCTTACTTACAGTCCATTATCACTACTGATCCTGACACCTCTGGTGTCAGAAGGAAGACTGTGTAGAAGGAAGAAATTATATGTGAAGAAGGAAAAAATGGTCCTCAAAGTGTATGACCAGACAACCATGTTTAGGATGTAAATTCTTTATGCATTCAGCTACACTACATCTGTTTTAATGCATGTGATTACCCACCTGAGAACTGCAGTTGGAAAGCTGAGATGGAAATTAAATTTTAGAGATTGATTGAAGTTAGTTCATTTTTGAAGTCTGTTTTTATTTGTAGCTTGGATTATAAATGCAATTGTCACAGCATAGTGGTCTTTGTTCATATAGGGAAAATTACAGGTGAAAATATACTGTAATCTATATATTACTCTATGGGAACTGTTGTCTAGATATAAAAGAACTAACTTTACCTGGTTACAGAATCATCAATATAAGTCAATATACTGACAAATACAAAAATATGACATTAATTCTGTCTACTAAACTGCAGCAGGAAAAGATAATGTTTCTTCTCATTTTCTTCAGCTTACTGAGAAAGTCAAGCAAGCCTTGTACTGACCATCTGCTTGAAAGCAACTGTTTTTTTGGTAAAACTTGTCAAAATGTGCTTATCAAAAGAAGAACAAGCTGCTGACAAGATAACAGTCAATCACGAATCACTGAAGAAGTTTTTAAAATGTAATTGAAGTACAGCAATGGAATTCTATGGGTAAGACTAAGTGCTTTAATTTCAGTAGTGTAATTAGTCACTTTGGTTAAGCATGTACTTTACTAATTTGCTAAATTATGTTTATATGTATAACACCAAAGAGTATGACATTTCGTTCTTTCTTGTTTGGATTATGAATATTTAATATTTAAGTATATCAATTAAATTTTTATAGATTAAGTTATAAAACATTAAAGTGATCATCTAGGAAAAAAAGAATTATTTAATCTACATATTCCAGTCTTTAATGACATATGGAAGGAAAAATATTATTGAAGACCTGATATAACCATTCACTCTTTAAAAGCTATAGACCTGGTTATAAAGACTAATTTTTCAAGTTCTGTGAAAGGATACAATTGAACTTATCTCAATAAATTTGGATAATTCACAACGAACATGTTAAAGCCTGCAGTAACCTGGTTTTGCCCCACCAAGAATGAATATAGCATGAATATTTCTGGAAACAAGTTTTGTGTAGACAACCAAGTGTCTGTTGAATGCTTTGTGGTTAATCACGTCTCCCAAGATCCAGAATACATAATTACAAACTCTGTAAAACAAGGAAATGGACTATCAGTGTTGCTGCTAGTTGGGATAACTGACAAAAATCTTTTTTGATAATTGAGAAATGTGACTTTAAGTCTTCCAAATAACTGCAAGGAAATAAAACCCAGGATCGCTATTGTACTTATCTGCCAGAGATTCTTATTAAAAGTACAGATTGAATTGAGGATTTAAAAAAGCAGAACTGAAGAGAACCATAATGTCAGGGTCAGTCTTGTGCTATGACCAGGAGCCTTATCATACAATATCTCTTCAATATCCATTTCTTCCTCTTTTAATAGAATTTCTCTGAAAAAGCTCTACATCGTCTTTGCTTTTTACCTCTGCTCCATATACTTTTAAACAGAAGTCATATCCCTTTTCAGCCTTTTTTTTTTTGCTAGACTAAACCGTATCCTTCTTGCTTCCTCTCGTGTGAGATGCTCTTCATTGCTCTAACCAGCAATTCCTTATCTGCATCTGTCTTGGTTCTTACTAGAACATAAGAAAAAAGGTGCACATTATTTCAAACTATTTCAGGGCTTGTTAGGGTGCTTTCCAGTGTCATGGATTTTTTTTCCTCCTTTTTTAAACATAATTCATATTCACTAATCTCTGTTGATCTGATGGCCTCTCTGCCATAAAAAAATCTGTTAAAAATATTTGTTATTAGATATTTGAGTACACACAGCAGTTAATTCAAAATTCTAAAATATGGATTGTTCTCAAAGTATTAAGTATTAATACTTAATTACTTCTAGGTCATACCATGCTATATTGTATCATTAATGTACAGTGCTAACTTATTCCATTTATTCTTCTGTATTTTCTTCAAAACTGATGCCTTCCAACACTTGTATTCCAGTTGTAATGTAGGATTTCACATTCTATGTTAGCACATCAAATTTTTGTTGGCAGGCTTGTTCCATTAGTATCAACCACTTCATATGTAAAAAAACACTGCAAAAAGTGGGTTTTAGTGGTCACATCCATTTTTCTAGTCGCATAAAGCTTCAGTAGTGCTTTCAATAACTACTTAGCCTTTCCAATTAATGTCTTCTCCAATGTTATCTATTCCTCTGTCCATTGAAACAAAATGCGAAAGTAGTATTTCCTCATTTTCCAATTCTTAATAGCCATGTTAGCTGGTAAAATGTGGGCTGAGATTAAGGTATATGAATTTTTTGAATGAATGAGTTCTGGAAGACTGAAGATGTTGGAATTCTCCTTTGAAACTCTGCATAAGCTATTTATTAATATTATCAATAAAGTTATATTTATGAAATATCACTATATTAATTACTATCCATTAATAGGATAGGAGATCTATTAATGGTCTGGGGGATGAAGGAATTGAAAGCAGCCCTGTGAAGAAGGACTTGAGGGTACTGGTGGATGAAAAGCTGGACATGAGCTGGTAATTTGTGCTCGCAGCCCAGAAGGCCAGCTGTATCCCTGATAAGATCCCACCTGGAGTACTGCATTCAGCCCTGGAGTCCTCAGCACAAGAAAGACATGAATCTGTTGGAGGGAGTCCAGAGGAGGGCAACAAAAATGATCAAAGGGATGGAACACCAATCCTGTGAAGAAAGGTTGAGAGAGTTGTGGTTGTTCAGCCTGGAGAAGAGAGGGCTGCGGGGAGAACTTATTGTGGCCTTTCAACACTTAAGGAGGCTTATAAGAAAGATGGGGTCAAACTTTTTAACAGGGCCTGTTGTTATAGAACAGAGGTAATGGTTTTAAACTAAAAGAGTGTAGATTCAGACTGGACATAAGGAAGATATTTTTTATTATGAGGGTGGTGAAACACTGGGCACAGGTTGCCCAGAGAGGTGGTAGGTGCCCTACCCCTGGGTTCCCATGCAAGGTCAGGCTGAACGGGGCTCTGAGCAGCCTGATCTAATTGAAGATGTCCCTGCTCACTGCATGGGGGTTGGACTAGACTGCCATTTAAAAATCTTCCAACTCCCTTTTCTTAGGCAACTCCTTCTTTGTGAGAAATGTTTTCGTATGATCAAGATCTCCATCAGGGACTCTGTTGCTTACTTACCAGCAGTCCCTTGAGCAGATTGGTTCTCCTGGGTTGTAGTCAACACTTTATCCAGGCTTGGACCATATACAGTAAATTAGATGCCATGAAAGCCTTCATTGAATGAGGTCTGTAAAAGCTCTATGCTGAAGTTTTAACTCTTTCAGATTTGTTAGACCACTTGCCTAACATATGTTGCTGTATTCAGTATCATATTTTCTCTCCCCTCCCCCTCTTCCTCTGTGTTTTCTTTAAATAAAATTATATATTTCTTATGTCATATAAACTAAAATTTAGATTTGAAGATTGCCACAAATGTCACTGAACAATGGACATTCCATGCAGGAAAACAACCTGATGTCAGGTAATATAACAATCAAGGGACTATTTTCCAATGGCAATAGCATTTACATTGTTTCTAAATTATGTAAGCTTTGTTTGTAGAAAACCTGCCATCTTTTAAGGAAAAGTGTAAATAAAGATGATTCTGGACTTAATTAATTTTAAAAAAGCATATTCAACACTTACATAAAACATAGATTTTTAGGAAAAAAATACTTCTGTTGATCTTACAGATGTATATTACTGCTGTCCTTAGTTTGTAAAATATGTGCAGAATTCTTCTAAAGGGAGAAATTTGCACAAAAGCCTCTTCTTTTCACGTACAATTTAAAAAATACTTTGATATAGTCACTAGTTTATCTGCCACATTTGTTTTAATGTTAACATAATATTGTTGAATTTTACAATATGTATTTTCTGCATGGATAGGGGTATACATAGCTCTTTCTCAGAAAACATTTGGGGTACACACTGTTTATCAGCATTGTTTAATTTATCCTTAAAGGAAAAATAACACTGCACATAATTAAAATATATGCAAGTATCAGGCTTCTGTTCAGCCCTAAACATTGGACTAGTCTTATGGCCTCTCTTTGAATGCCAGTCACAGGATGCAGATATCATGCAATATTACATATTTTTCCAGGGCTGGCATCTGGCTGCTCTGTAAATTCCTGAGGCAGTTCTGTTAGCACTGTTGAGATGCCTCCAGGTCTACCACGTGATTAAGTTGCAGATGGAGTACTTGCGCCATGCACTTTTCTTTTTCCTGTGTTGACCATAATAGGGAATTTGTGATCCTTCTTTGTGAAGATCAGGTGTTTGCACGTGCTTTAAAAGCAGCTACTTGCCCCTCTAAAAAAATGAATTAAGAAGCCTCCAATTTTCAGAGAAAATAATCACATATTTTTTGACAATACTGTAATGTGTTACAGTAAGCCTTTCCAAAGCCTTATATCCAACTTAGATTTTTAATTTGATGCTATAAAAATCTATTTTGACTGATTGTTTATCAAAAGTAATTTCCTATGTTTAAATACTAGCTGACAGTGGTGAATTTAAGACAATTATTGAACAAATACTTGATTTGGGATATCTCTATTCATTGATGAAGAACTGAAAAAAATAATGCAAGATAAACAGCATAATTTCTGATGTAAAAAAATATCAAGTGCTGTTTCTTTACAAATATGACTTAAATATTTATCATATAAAGTGAATTTGTTTCAGGTTATCCAAATGTTGATATTTATAACTTCTGTAATGTGAAGTAATGTAAGTACGTATTATTCAGCATCTAGTGAATTGTGGTTTATGTTCAACTTTGTCATGCAGAAGGCCATTTATGTTCCTTAGTAATCAAAAGCAGTAAAATGTTCTAGCTTTATTCTTAGAAAAATCTTTTCAGCATAGATTTTTTTCTATTTCTGGATAAGTGCATGTGTAGTTGATCCTTTACTAAAGTGGCAAACTTTTCCTGAGCATATCCTCACTGTGTTTTATCATACTGTTTAAGGACTATTAATTCTTTGTCTTCATAACAGTCTCAAATTAATATTTGCAGAGAATCCTTCAGATCATTTCATTATTTTGTTTAATAGGTTTTCCCTCTTAAGATTACAGCCTTTTCCAATAAATTGCAAATTATGCAAACAAGTACGCCTACTTAAGTTTGGCAATTTTTCATTGCCAAATGACAATTGTTTCACTGTTCATTTATTCAAAGGATTACTTTTTAAATTAGTGAACTAAAATGAAAAAGTGCATGTTTCTGTTCTCTTGTTTGTAACCCATAATTTTCCTAAGGCCAATTTAAGGTATATTGTCTTTTAGAATGACATTAAATTAGACCTCAGTCATCTGCTTCCTGTCACTTTCTATTATTTTGTACTTGTTCATCAATCCTTGGGGGAAATCAAAGCCTGTGTGGCTCCCATTTGAATCTGCATAATTCTCAGTGATGGCTGGGTCAGGAGGTGCCTCCTCATGATATTTAAATTTCTGCCATAACTAGAGCCATTAACCCTTCAATGACATGGTCATTCCAATAATCTTGTTAGTATATATTATGTTATTCATTAGTACATGTAAAGTAATTTAAATCTTAAATTTAATTCCAAATGATGATATTTTGATATTAATAAGTATGTTAATGGTTTTTATAATACTCATAATGTTTTATTCATTTGTGTGTTTATTCTTAAATACATTCTAACTACATTTGACAGCAACTTTTATAAAGATCTTTTAGTCTTTTTCTTCTCAGTTATGAAAATAATTTAAATGTGTTAATTTGGTTTCTTAATATGCAAACTGTTTTGCTCCTAGATGTTAGGTTCTGGTTGTATTTACGTGCTACTTGTAAAACTCAGAGAAACCAGAGGTAGCGATGGGAGGCAGAGAGCATGTTCTGTGTGGTAGCTGTGATGACACTGCATCAGTCTATCGATGGACAAGTAAACTGCTGTGAGGTTGCACTCATGTAACTGAGCAGATAGCAGAATTAGCTACTTCAAGAGGAGGAACATTGCATGTGCCTTCTGTACTCCTCAAAGCTCTGTTAAAAGCTCCTCAGCCACAGCTAAGAATACAGGTACTCATGTTCTGTATTTCTCCTGATTAACCAACAATAACTAAAAAAGATGTAGGCACAACTGAACATGATGGGTCTTGTATGTGCTCAGTCTTACCACAGCAACAGAATGATGGAATGGTATAGAGGAATCAAATACATTTATAGATGACAATCCCATAAACATGGCTGAGGAGAGATGGGGAGAATGCAGTTTTTTACTGGAGTAGTAAATCTGACAAGGAGTCACACAGAAAGGCAGTAGCATTCTGTTATTTAGGAACATGGCATGGTAACAGCTGATCTTTCAACAGAATGATCATATCCAGTGAACACTGGTCCATGTTTCTTGTTCTGGCTTGACTTTACAATCTTTATCTTGTCTTCTACTCTAGTATCTCTAGATATACTCTTAGTATCTTCTGCAAGTTTCCAGATGTAATCATATGTTTTGGTTTTATAAGATGCTGTAGGAGTTCAGATTCTCATCTTGTTGTTAATTCAAGGCCAAGTAGTATTAATTATAAAGCACTGTGCATTTGTGCTCTCTGTGAAGACAGTAAATGCTGGATAACAAATGGTGGTGAAGTTTGCAAAGTTCTACTCCCTTCTGTCTCCAGGCAAAGCAAATCATTAATGTGTGTGTGGCTAGTAATCATTCAGTCCACTAGATTCTCTGAATCATACAAGTCTGCTAAGAAACAAGGTTTTGAGAGCCTATCTGAGCTTCCTTTTTTTTTTCCAAGGATCCGATCATCTCATAGATCTTAGTCAAATATCTAAATATTATGCCATTTTCACCTTTTGGTATGGCTTTTACCTCGTTCAATGTATTGACAGATAAAATCTTTCAGAAAATGAGATAAATAAACACTGATCTTCTCCCTCAGGTACACAAAGACCTGGATTCTTCTGTGTATCTAGTTTACACAGTGGGACTGTCAGGGAGATGGTTATAGCTCTTTAATTTTCATCGTAGCCCCAGGCCTCTACGTTGTTTTAACCTATGCCAGCTGGCAGTAGTTCCCTAGGGACCATTGCAACATGGGTTTTAGAACTCCCTGCACTTTATCTGTTCTTCTTCCCCACTTAAAGTACAGAAGGCTGCACACACAGTGGACAGTAAATGACTTAGCTACAGAACACCCTTACCAGACAATTACAGTAGGAGCCCGTGTATCTGGGTTGTGTAGATATAATACTGTAGATACCAGACCAGAAAGAAGAAATATGTTAAAAAGTGTTTATAGTTTTGGTCATACCATGCTGAGTGAACAACTCAAGAAACAGCAATGACCACAGTCTTTAATTTTTGGAGCATATGCTTAATGTGCTTCCTGGACTGTCACTCTACAGTAGGCAAAAGGAGGAATTAGTATTGGTGAAAGAGCAGGTTGGAGCACCCTTGCCCTTTAGTGCTGAATGCATCCAAGCACACTCCAGCCTATTACAGATAAAGGAAACCAATTGCTTCATCAGATGTTTTTACCAAAGGCATTTGGACATGAGCTGGCCCATAACAGGCATCCCAGTGTAGGATGAGCCAGCTTATACTGTAGGTCTATCTTTTTCCTTTGAAAGGATCCCATGCAATGACTCCAGATAATGTACTAAAATCATAAGGCATTGTAGAGCTGGACTTGAAACAAAATTTGTTATTTTGATTCCTGTGATTAAAGGTGATTCTTCCACTATTTTACTGTCTGACCCAGATGCAAGAATTTCCCAGAAATTTCAGTTAATGTGAGGCTGACGGACCTGAGTGTTTGCTCTATCAGTAGAGAATGTGCCTTGTAGAAAAAAGTTCAAAAGATCATTTTAGTTAAAGATAAAGAAAGTATATTCTAAAAATACTGAATTAATAAGAATTAGAGTTACCATATGCACTTCCCTGCTGGCAGTGTTCTTCATTTGAATTTAACCTTGAGATTATGTAGAAGAAATACAGTTACAATTATAGATATGTGCATTGTGATTACTGCACTTGTCATTTCTGCCATATTCCAGCATGTAGGGATTTATTTTTTTATTTGACAAAGCATAGATTAATGAAATGGCCATATTGAGAGAACACTGTTAACATATTATGTACAGTATGTATGTACATATTATGCCATTATTTTCAGGTCCCAAATATCCTTTCCAGAAATTTAATAAAGCCTATATTAAAAAAACTATGTACTTTTAAGTTGTTTCCATGAATTGGAAAAGAAATTTAGAACCTTGTTTTTGACATGATAATATTTTTTATTTATTTTGGAAAGAATGTCTACATTCCTTCAAAAATTCTGAACTTTACAGTGAGGATTTGTTTGTGTTTGTGAGATAGCACTTACTACATGTTGTTTTATGCAATAGTCACTTCCTCCAGAAATCCACCTGTAGTTCTAAGCGCAAAGTTTAGTTATTTTTAAAGAATTCAACTCCTATTCAGGTATTAAATAAAATAAGTCAAAATATAATGGAAGTATTAAACCTTATAATTATTGTAGTTTCCAATATAATAGAACTGAAGTTTGTTAAGGATTGAGTAGGAGAAAAAATGGGAACAAAGTGAGATGTGGTTTTCTTTAAGCAAATAGACTTTTTATGCATTGTAAGACACAGACTTTTTTTAAAACAAGTAAAAAGCATAAAAAAACAAATGTGCCAGCTCTGACATTTCCTGTCTGATGACAACGATGAGATTCAGCCTGTTAAGGGCTTAAAATGAATGTCTTGTCTAATTTGTGCTCTTCATTTTTATTTCTTTCCTCCCAACTGTCTCATTTTACCCCACCTGTCACACATCACACTTTCACACCCCTACCTTACTTTTTCAGATTTTACAAGCTTTGCCTTTTGTTTTTCTCCAGCCTTTTCTCTTTAACTGTTCACTTTACTTTTTTGCCTCTTTATTGTTAATTGCCTCATCTGTGTGCTATTTACTTATTCATTGTTAAATAAACTCTAGAGCTCTTAAGGAAAAATAGAACAGTAAATCTAAATAGCATCAAACATAAATAATAAAAATATAAGTGCTGAAGGGCATGTATGTTTCCCTTAAAACAAAACAGTAATCTTATGATGTTTTTAATAATATCATTTAAAAAAACCATTAATGGATACTCTAGATGTACTGTTAATATTATAAATGCTTAAGATGTTTATTTGCATCTTGATAGAATTCTGGTATTGTTAGAATTCTGTAAATTCTATGCAGATCAATAACAACAGAGTTGTAATAAGCACTGGTAAGAGGCACACAACTTGCAAGTCACTAAGCTTTTTTAACATATTGATTTCTAATATCTGAGATATAAATTGGCTTCTCATAAACTGACTCTGATTATATCTTACTTATTTGGGATAATTTCATGCTCCCCCAAACAGGTGCTTCCCATGTTTGTATGTTAAGCATGAGTGGCTAAGTAACTATTGATAGTCTGTCCTATGAATTTTATTAATTACATTTGTTTATTAAAAACATTTGGATCCGGACTTGTGTCAAAATATCCTATGCCTTTGAGTTTTAAGAAATTTTGTTAAAACATCTAAACCACTGAAATATAGATACAAATGCCAGAAATTTAACTTAATAACTAATTATGTCAGTGTTTGATTTAAAATTTAGTTGACTTGCTTGAGAAGGTGGTTAAACCATATAGTCTTATTTTTTTCAACTAGTTATAATTGACAATATTTGACAATTTAATTTCTTTTTAACTTGTTGAATCCTTATTTTATAGTTCCTTCTGTTTCTTTTTATGTCATACTGAAAAACATTTTTGGCTTTACTTTAAAGAGGGCACTGCTTCTTTCCTGTTATGGTAATCCTGAATTTTATTTTTATGGATTTTCTTTCAAATATCATTCTACTTTTTCATTTAAAATTGCTAAATATGTTCTGTAATGCTGCCTGTCACACATTAATGTCAGTGACTCTAAGCTATGTTTAAGTTATCCACTGGCATCTAGTAATTATCCAGAACCATGAAATACAGGGCAATATTCTCTGATGTGTAAAATTTCAATTTTGTATGTAATTTTTCAGTCTTAAACACATCTAGAAAAAAAAAAAATCTCAGTTTAACTTTAGTATTAAATGTTTTAAAGTTTGCAAGTTTTTACCTCATGAGTCCTTTAAACCTGAAACCATTGTAGTACAAACCAGCTTAAATACATGTCCAAACTGAGATGGTGTGATAGCGACCACACAATGTATGTCACACTGTAAGTGTGCTTATGGCTGGCTCTGCTGAAGCTTCTCTCATAATTTGTATTGATTTCTTTAATGCTGTTCTCTAAATGTATTCTTATGAAAGTTTTAACTATCTCAGAATTAAACAGAATATATTTTTCTGGTAGGGATTTTAAGTGATTGAATCTCCATCACACAGAATTTTTCTAAATAATTGATAATTTTCATTTTGTAACATGCTGAAGCTGTACAAGAGCAATACTGTAAATGAGTATAACATGAAGCCCTTGCTTCCTTCTAAATCTTATTTTCAGCCCTCTCTTTTGAGATATTGCTTCATACCAATGCATGCATATAGACACAGTGTATTGGTATCAGACACAAAGTATGTGAATTCTGATACCTTTTCATCAGTTGTACACCAAGAATTCTATTTTTTAAATGATATCCTGCCAGCTTTTTCACAATCCATTAATTCCTGGATCAACATCAGAAGGAATGTCAGAGCCGAGTGAAATTCTTGTAAGACACAGATGTCAGGATCAAAAGTCAGAGACATTCTCAGAACAGCAGGGAAGCATGCTTGTTAGACCTTAATCGTAACAATTAGTATCTGCCATGTGACATTCTCTATGCCCTGCCTATATTTCTGTTAAGTTCCAGGCATGCTGAAAAGAGAAAGTATTTACTGAAGTTGGGTAGAAAAGTACATGGGCTGTTAGTTGTCTTCTTTCTCTTTTTGCCACTATTTCAAAAGTTTTCTGTAGTATCTTACCCTAAATGGTAAAAAAATGTGCATCATCCTCAGTGTAGATTGAAGTAATTTTACATTAAAAATATGTAATTCTGTTCTGAGAAGAATCTATTATGTGAAGTTACTCCTTTAAAGTGTGTAGTTAATGATTAACTAATCTTCAAGGAAAAGGCTGCTGGTCACTAGATTTATCCACACTGATAAGTAGTTTGTCTGATAGAAAAAAAATACTTGTATTCTTAAGAGTTAGTGGTTAACGTTATACATAATTTCTAAGGGGTGTTGTTTGTTGTTTTTAACCATCTTAGCTCTGAATATTTTACTTTCAGAATAATAATCTCAGATTTTTTTTTAAAAAACCCCAATATTCAGTGCATTAGACGGTAGAGGACACTGAAATGGTTAGACTCCTTTCTGCTACTGTATCCCATTACTGTTTTGGCATTCTAAATTTAAGCAATCATTTCAGGAATAGATAGGTTTGCAGGCCTGTATTTGTCATTCTTCAGTATGGTGTGCTATAGGTACATTACAGTTTATTTTTCCCCACAATTCTTTATCCTCTTTCTTAGCCTTCTTTTAATTTTTACTTTGATGCAGCAAAAGCTGTGAAGCATGCAAACAAAACTTAATTTTGTAGTGGGGAAGGGTAAAAAAGAAAAGGGAGAAGAAAAATTATCCCCAAAGTGAGGAAACGGGAGCTTTTAAGAAGTTTAAAGTGTTAATTAATATTAATACTTTATGTAATATATATGACATTATACATATATATCTTATAGATAAATAATACTAGATATAGCAAGTTGGCCTTGTTAGAGATGGGGAAGCTAAGTAAGCTACCAAAAAAGTTTGTATTTTCTTAGGCATTTTAGAAAAGACAGAAAAGTGGAATGTTAGGGAACAACGGCAGAGTGGCTTAAGGAGTCTTACTCTTGATCCAGAGATGTGAGAACAGATTTCACTCTCTAGACAAGCGGGAAGGAGTTGGTCATTTGTCTGGGGAATTCAAAGTAGCTGAATACAAGATTTTGAGGAAGAACTTAATGCTAAAATCAATCATCAGAGGGAGAAGGATGAAAAAAGAATAGTGAGATTGAGAAGTAGTCCAGAAAAGCTTATTGTAGACTGAGGCAACATTTTCCACTGCCCTATATATCATGAAAGGAGAGGAGACAGTCTAGAATAAAAAGGGGTAGACATTTCAGATAATGACTTTAAAGAGTGTGAAGGTGAGAAATACCAGGAGAGAATGGTTTATGCTAGTGTTAGGTTCTTTATAATAAGAGAATAAAAATATTTTTAGACAAAAAGGTAAAGTATAAACAGACAGGAAAACTAGTAACCTAAGTTTGGGAACATTAGGTCAGAAACTGGTCAGAAAATTCAACCTCAGCAATGCAGAGGGTGATGATAGATCATAGAAGAACAAAATGATAGGAAAAGATTTTATCCTTTTAATTTTTCAATGAAAAAAATCAGACCTGAAGAGAATAAGGATGTAGAGAATGCACATACAGGAGACAAATACGAGGCGGGGTTTGACAAGGAGATGTAGTTGGAAGAAGAGCAATGAGACTGGTGACCTCTTAGCTAATGGAGAAGAGCAGCTTTGAACTGAGAATCTGGCCAAGCTATAAATAGAAAGAGCAAATGTGTAGTGGGGACGATTTACACCTTTTCAGTACAAAAGCAAGAACTACACTTTGTACAAGAAATGTTATCCAAATTGCCACCTGAGGATCTGTGTTCGGGTGTCTTCAAGGATGGAGACTCCACAACCTCCCTGGGCAACCTGTGCTGCTCCTCAGTCACCCTCACAGTGAAAGTGTATTTTGTGAGGTTCAGATGGCACCTCCTGTGTTTCATTTTGTGCCCATTGCCCCTAGCCCTGTCACCAGGCCCTTCATTGGACTCTCTCCAGTATGCCCATGGCTCTCTTGTACTGTGGAGCCCAGATCCGAATACAGTACATCTCCCTCCTGCTGTAGACTTGTGTGATATTTCACAGGCTGTTTTTCCCCAGCACGCCATGAGCTGTAGCAGAACTTGCCATCTATGCTTTTTAACGTGTGAAATACATACAAGTAATGTGAAAAAAGACATTTTTCTTTCTAAATGCACATGTAAACTTTATAGGTGCAAGACTGCTATGGAGCTGTCCTTCTTCATAAGATGAAATGTGTGCAACAAATTAGCTATTTTATTTGTTTGCATTTTTAGTCATTCCTGATATCTTAGCAATTTTGGATACACACAAATAGTAATAACACTTTGTTCTTATATGCCACATATTTTGCATGTTAATCTCAGAGCAGAAAATAGCAGTCTACAGGAAAGCCATTAATCAGAAGCACTAAATGCCAAAGGTAAAAATTAATGAATTCACTAATGGCTTTTTCTTCTTCTATCCCTGCTGTTATCATTTAGCTCCTTTCGTTTATCTGCAGTTTCCTCACTTTTCAAGAGTATTTACACAAACATGCCCACTTTCAGCATCACAGACATTTAATACTGAAATAGCAGCTGCTAACAAGTAATGCTCTTGGGTGATTTGACTGGAAACAAAAAATTACTGTCTTAGAGAGAAAAAGTCTGTGAGAAACTGGAAATTAAAGTGCTGTAACTAACCAGATATACCAGGCTTTACACTGAAATTGGTGTATTGAGGCAGAGGATTTGATTGATTATCTTTGCTTTTGCCTGGTAAGAGAAATTCTACAGCAACTGTTAAAAAATTCTATTTTATATTTTTATGTGAGAGAGGAACTGTCTTCAAAGTGTGCATATGTGTGTATTTTTATAGTATTGAATAATTACTAAGAGTAAATGAACAAGAAAGTAGAACTATGTTTTGAAGAGGCTTAATTAACTCATTCTTGATTATCATCTCACCTAATATACTATCAGAACAAGAGTTTCAGGTACATGTGTTCCATTTTTTTACCTCTAGACTTTTGGTTATTTGGTTGTAGGCAGAAGTTTGTTTTAATTTTATTTCATTCTAGTTTTATGTCATCCAAAGTTTTAAAAAAACATGAAGTCATAAAACCTAAGTTGTGTTTTGCTTTGCTTTGATTATTTTGACACCAAAAATACTTAAATATCTCCTGAAAATAACTTTAAAATCCTCAATTTAATATAACTTGACTGTGGTTAATTCTGTAGTATCTAGAAGCTCTGAACATTGACAAGCAGAAATGCCTTACATTTAATGATGAGGAAGCACAAAACATAAAGAGCTTCCAATGCAATACAGAAGGCTGTTTGGATACCCATTTTGTTGGTAGGTCAGGACAAGTGTGTTTTTACTTAGCTCCATGATTAACTTCTATAGATTTGAAGAGGTTCATCCATTTAGGCCTCTTTAAAGATGCTCCATGCTTCAGCTTCCCTGACTTATCCAAGCAGTTTTGTGTTTGTCTATACATATATATGTATGTAAATGCATCTATACATATGTACTAATGAAAGTCCATCCTCAACATAATTCACCACATATATGTTACCACCCAGGACCAAATACTACTTTTTTTCTGTCTGTGAGTGTCTTTTTCCCCTCTATGGTCTATACACAGAAAAGATACACTAAAAGCAGTTAAGAGTCTGTGGTGGTTTAACTCACAGTAGGACCATGCCTCCATACCCCCCGCCTCCTACACACACAAACCCAATACAGAGTCAAAAGCACCTGAAGTAACTAAGGTGACTGGTGGATTTAAGGCAAATATTCAAGGTAAATTATCCTGCACTGAGGAGAGACAAGGGATATAAACCTCTTTTATTTCTACTTTTTGAAAAGCATCCTGTTTAAAATGGAATTGGACAGAGAATGAATTATGACACTAACAGGAGATTTCAATATGGGTTTCTTAAGACATTTATTTCTAATATTTGTCTAGTCATCAAGTGCTTTGACTTCTGAAGCTTTGCCATGAAAGTGGAAGTGTTCAGGCACAATGCATGAGAGAACGGTTGAATTATAATTTTGTGAACTCTGAGAGAATGCAGCATTTAGCATTCTCAAGAGCATTCTATATTAATTTACTTTTAGCCATAAGTCAGAACTAACACCTCTTTTTGCACTAAAACTGTAGAGGTGTCCAAATTTAAATAAATTAATGACATATGAGGCAGTTAGGGTAAGAAACATGATCCTTGGGAGCCTTACTTATTAATAAGTCTTTCAAAATAATTAAAGATATTGCTAAAGGCTAGCAGTATTATGATGATCTAATTAGATATTCAGGTACTGGCTGTACTGTCATTGACCTCTGAAAAATATTTATTCCAACCCTACTCTTTAATTCCCAGCAAGCCACAACTTTTCAGTTCCCCCACTTTTCAAGGAAGCTATATGGTTTGTGTCAAGAATGACGACATCAATAATCTCTTATCTCAAATATTCTGGATAGCATCTGGATTTTCTGAGATGGCTATTGTTTATTGTCTTCTTCCAGCTGGGAATTTGATTAAGTGTCCAACCACTGGCCTCTTTGAGCCATTAAATGTTTTCTGTTTTCTTTCATTGTTAATATCTAAGCCTTGTTTATCTTTCCTATCTTTTATCTCCCTCCCTTGTTTCCTAAATGTTTAGTGCCACTCAATTTCTACTCTTCTTTCTTTTGCTCTTATCTGTTACAGTTTTGTCTCTAACAGTTTCTGTCTTGGTTTACTTTGCATATTCTAGATTCCTTAATCCTTTATCTCTGTTCTTATTTTTTCATACTACCAAATTTATTTTACTTTCTTACTCCATTTGCATAACCATCCTATCTATTATTCAGGTATCATAATTTGTGTATTGGACATTCCACTCTTTATAGAGCATCCCATGCATTTGGCTAGGAAATCTAGTCCATATGTTACACTGTTTATGACTGTCTAACTTCAAAGTTATCAATTACATCTGTGTATTAAAAGCAGCTCTCAGAAATTCCCAACTAGCTGATATCTGCTCTGCACCCCTAGATGTGAATGGCAGGTCAGGATTAGTCCAGAGAATAGATCTGAGTTTGCATGCTGTGCTCATGAAGTTGTGAAAGAGATTTTGAATGTAGACTCTGGAGGAAGAATGTTGATTCTTGTGAAAATAATAAAGCAAAAAAACACCCAAATCCAATGTTTCTTTGGTATTAATAATGCTTGCAATGAGTGATTTGAGAGGCCATAGTCATAGAATCATGGTGTATATTTTTTGCATTAAGAAATAAATACAGATAGTTAAAAAGTGCAATAAATCAATTAATAAAATTTGAGCAGGGAAATATTTGGAAAACCTGAGTGTAAACAAATGAGATGGTCTAGAAAATTATGCATTATAATTAAAATTAAAAATTTAGAAATGAAATTTTTATACCACAGGTAATTAACTTGTCTACAGTTTACATGTTTTTGCTTGCTACAAAAATTAAGCAAATCTGGGTGCCAAAAATTAGGATTTGGAAGTAGGCAAGGCTTTTCCCTCTATTAATTATTATTTATTTTTATTATTATATATATTTATAATATGTCAACATGAAGTTGAGTACTATGTCTACAGCCATGTCAGGCAGGGACTATTTGATAAAAAGATTCAGAACTGAGATTTCTTGTGCCATGGATGGTCTTTATTTGAAGGGCTAAGGATTTTCCATGTGTCACTGAATGGATCAGTTGACTGGAAAAGTGTGTTTCATTGTCTAGTGTCTCAAATCTCACCTGTCCATTTGACTGTGATACTTGTATGTTTAGCTTCATTTTATATCCAAACAAGAGAGTAGTGTTACTGCAATTATTCTTGCATTCTATTAAAAGGAAGTAAATTATTTGCAGTTCATGTGAAAAAAGCAAGAACAGAGGAAGATTTCTGACAGACTCCAGCACCTGAGTCACAAACTTAACTATAGGTCACTCTTCTGCTGCTGGGAGGGTGTATGAGTAACTTAGTATGCCATATCATTTAGTTGAATATATGAACTACAGCCAAAGTAGTTTTCAGAAGAAGGTATAATTCATAAAAGTATTAAGAAACTCTTCCTCTTGGTGGTCATGAAACCACTAGATAGAGACTTTTCCAGGATTACAAAAGAACAAAATGCAACCAACGAGAACAAGTAATGGACATATATGTGGGCCTGGATAGTCAGACCATTGCATCTTGTAATAAAGACCGTTCCAAGCTGATTATCAGGGACATTTTGGGAATTAGATATAGTAAGAGGAAAACTGCATCGGGGATACTGACCCTAAGTAATTTTGAATGCCACTTATACTTAGAAACTCAAATTAGATGACTAGAGAGGAAGGGTTCTAGTGCGGGTTAATGAGAGGATAATCTAAATCAGCCCAATCTTGAGCTTAGTTCTCAGAACTGAGAACTCAGCAACAGTTTTGCAATTGGCAGACTTTTGTAATGCCTACTGCTCCATTCAGCTGAGTTATTTACCTCATTAACTGTTGTCTGAAATCCTCTACTCTTTATATTTATTTATTTAAATTTATATGCAGGTTTCAGAACTCTTTGTATAAAAAGCTTTGCCCAACCCAGTCCAGAGTTCAACCCAACCCAAAACATCTTATTTTTGAATCAGGGGTCATTAAATACTGGAAGTGAGATAGTGTGTTTAAGACCACTCTGTATTTTGCCTGTGAAAAATATTCATATGCTCAGTTTTTCTGTTAAAAGATAAAATTTTGCTATGATAAAACCAAGTTTTTAGTGTCACTAAATGTAATTAATGCAAACTAAATTATGTTCTAACCTGTTATTAAAGATGGTGCTGGGAGAGAAACAAAGAAAGAAAGAGTATAGAGAACTTTGAAACTGGAGAGAATTACAGATCTCTTCATAATTGCAGAACACCTGGTGATTAACTACCAGCATTAACTACCTTCCTCCCTCATTTGTTTAAATGGTGGAATGTGTACATAAATGCAACAATACCTAAGGTCTTTTGTGACCATTATATTGTGGGATGACTATTTTTCAGGTCATTTTTAGAAAAAAAAAAAAAAAGACAGAAAAAAGAAAACTCACCCCAAATCTTGAAATAAGGAAGAAAGAGGTGATGGTTTTTCATGAGGTGATTCAAGATGACAACAGAGAAATAATTTATCTTTTAGGCTGAACCTAAGGACTGTAGAAATAGCACTAACTTACAAAAACTAGAGGATTTTATTCACTCAAAGTTAAACAAAGTTTCCCACATTACATAGGCATAGGCTAGCTTATTCTAAATTAATACTTATTCACTTATTCCTATTATATCATGTGGTCTGATGAAAGGTATTGGCTTTCTCTACAAACCTGCCCTCTCTCATATCCTTCCACTACAGCAATTGCAACTGTGCTGTTTTCACTTCTGCCTTCACCAGCCCAGTTGCCCTGGTAAATACTTTGCTCAATATGAAAAATCCTTATAAAGGTCGTATTTGAACAATGCACCTTTTCTTCTTGGTAGCCATTTTTTTCTCTCCTTCACATCCTTTTAAAAACACATTTATTTAATGAAACATTTCTGCTTTAGTCTCTTCATAAAAGATGCATAGAATCATGGCCCCTTCGTTTCAGTTTTCCTGTCTTTCATCTAATAGTTTTGCACCTTTTCAAATCAATCATCCTTTTATTTCATATCTTATGCTTTCATGCTGTTCAGACAATTGACAATACACCTGAGCTTTCACATCTAAGGCACTTACTTTATACCAATGTAATGACAATAATTTCTATCAGTTTACTTCTGGTTTTCCTGCTGTAGTTCTACTCAAAGTGTGTTTTATGTGGCACCTTGTCCAAGAGCGTCTAATCATGTAAACCCTGATAGATTGCAAAGATGGTCTCTTGTCATTTTTTAGAAGACAAGCAATCAAGGAAACTGTTCATATTCTTTATGTTTCAGTGAGCAATAGCTTTTCGGCATCATGTTTACATTGTTATCCCATATAATCCCAATAGTAAGATATTTGGAGAGTTTTTTGGTGTATGTCACATAAAACCTGGATTCTCAGTTATTAGTCATTTGAATTCTTGTACACCTGGCTCAGCCACATAGCTCAGTGCCAGGCAGTGTCTAGCACAAAGCTCAAGGTGTGTGCTCTACCCAGTATCTGAGTGAGACTTTTCCTGCAGTTGCAGTGCTTGCCAGAAGTTGCTAGGGTGCCAGGCGTCAGAAGTGAGAGCGAAGAAACTCTCCTTCACTAATCCCTTTGTTGGAGAGCAGGTAACCTACATGAGAAGGAGAGTTATAATCCAGCTGGCATACAAAGGGTCTGGGGATTAAGGAGAGGTGGAGTGAAGGGAATAGTAACAGAGGGTTAGAAGTATGGGAGACAGGGTGAGGTAAAATGCAATGTCAATGGAAATATGATTTAAGTCATAGGCAGAATGGTTTTAATTTCTTAAATTCCGAATACTAATTTTAATTTTTGGCATATCTCTGCAATGTAGTGCAGTGTCACTCTGCATCACTCATATATATATAGTTGTGATTCTTCTTCTTATTATTATTATTATTTTAATTTTATTTTACTCTAATTATTAAATTGTTCTTATCTCAACCTACAAGTCTCCTTACCTTTACCCCTTCAATTCTCCCCCCGATTCCCTGGGTGGGGGAGGAAGGGGTTGGGGGAGAGGGCTGCGCA